>PYHX02000494.1:55627581-55667613 GCA_004302925.2 Cochliomyia hominivorax | reverse complement strand
ACTTCTTATGATTTATAACACTTAATCAAACAAATTTTATCTTAAAATTATATATAAAAAAAAAATTATATTTATCAGCATTTTAACTGAAGTTAAACGAAAAATAGAACCGAACTAAAAATGAACTAGAACTGGTATGAGACAGAACTAGAACTTGAATTAGAACAAACAAAAAAAAAAAAAAAAAGTAAAAACTGAAATAGAACCCAACAAAAACAGAATTAGAACAGAACTAAAAACTGAACTACAACTGAAGAACTCAACTAAAACTGCACTAAAATTGGAACTGGAATAGAATTGAATTTGAACTGAACTAGAACGGAAATAGAACTGAACTAAAACGGAACTAGAACAGAACTGGAATAAAACTGGGAACTGATCTAGAACTGAACTGAACTGTAACTAAACAAGAATTGAAGTAGAACTGAACTAGAACAGAACTAGAACTGAACTAGAACGGAACTAGAACAGAACTGGAATAAAACTGGAACTGATCTAGAACTGAACTGAACTGAACTGAACTGTAACTAAACTAGAATTGTGCTAGAACTGAACAAGAAATGAAAAAGAACAGATCGTAATTGAACTAAAACTGAATTTACAACAGAACCGGTCTGAACTTAACTTAATTTAGAACTGAGCTATAACTGAATAAGAACTGAAATAGAACCTTAACTAGATCCCTAACGAGAAGCTGAACTATAACTGAATAGATCAAAAATTAGAAGTTAAATTAGAACTAAACTACAAAACTTGATTAGCAACCTGAACAACATCAATTGAATTAGAACTCAAAGCAGAACTTGAATCCAAACTTAAGTAGAACTTGAATTGGAATTGAGTTAAAATTTAGAACTGGAACCAAAACTAGAACCTCATCTAGAACCTTAACTAGAACCTCAACTGGAATCTGAACTAAAATTGAACTTGAACTGAACCAGAATTAGAACTGAACTGAAACCTTAACTTGAACCCGAACTAGAACTAAAGAATAACTTGAACTGGAACTGAGCGAAAACATAAATAAGAACCTGAAACAAACCCGCTTCTCTTAATTAAAACTGAACTGGATTAGAACTGGAATTGAATAGAACTAAACTAGAACCTCAGGTTCAATACCTGAATTAATTAATTTAATTAGAATTAAATGAAGAATTTAAACCAAAACTGAACTAAAACAAAGCTTAAATTTGAGCAATAACTGATCTTAAAAGAAGTAAAGAACAGAACTAAAACCTGAACTAGAATCAGAGCTTAAATCTCAACTAGAACTTGAAGTAGAAGAAACTTATTAAAAATCAGCCAGAGTCTGAGCTAGATTTGAAATGAACTGGAATTGGAAAGCAATATAAAGACTAGATTTCATTTAGGAAACTAATATAAGTATTGGCATACTTGTAGGGTAAATTTAGATATATTAATGGTGCATACCATAAGGGGATCTCCAACAATTCTCTCTCCCAAGAAATTATTGTTAAAAAAGATATTTTTACTTATAAAAATTAATCAGAATCCGAACAACTAACGTTTGCCACACAATTATAAGAAATGCCCCCCCCAAAAGGAAAACGCTAGAGAAAATCCGTACTTTTGATCACAAATGATAAGGGAATTAGAGCCTGAGCGAGATTTGGAATGAACTTGAATCTGAATCAGAGTTGGATCTTTTTCGTAAATTTATTTTTTAGTAAAATCACTTGTAAACCGTAAAATAATTTTCTGAATGGTGGTAATGCTAATCATATAAAAATATATATTTAATATTTATTTTTTGTATTAAAAAATCACTTACATTTTTTTAATAAAATTAATGAAAATATTTGAAAAAAATAACTCCACATAAACAATTTTCAAATACTTTCTAAACTTTAAATTTGCTAATAAATTTTAAGTAAATTTGTTATATTTTTACAAATAAAAATATTGCGAAACAATTTCTATAACTAAATCACAATCACACAATTTTATTTTCACTTTTAAACTTCATAAATTCGAAATGCCAAAATAAGAAAAAATTAAAGGCAAAAAATTATTATTCTTAAACACGTTTCTTCTCGTGACATTTCACACGCGAGCGCATTTAATATTATTTAGATTCATTGATTCATTCACTCGTTAATTCATTCGTTCAAAAGCCTGTAAATATGCAATAAAATTTTTTATTTAATTATTTATTTTCTTATTTTTTCATAAAAAATGATCTTTTTAACCGTTATTTACACACACACACATAATATATAATTATTTAACCGTTATTATTTTCTGTTTTCTCGTTTTCTCGATTTTTCTGAAAAACAGAGAGCCCGCGATTTAAATGGCGATTTATAACGCCAACTTTTGTCGCGTGCTCATAAACGGTTCCATTGCGGTTTACACTTAAACGACGACTGAAAACTTAAATTTTCATTTAATTCAAACAGTTTTTTTTGTTCAGTCGATTTCATTATTGTCGGATTCTTAATCTTTAGTGATTTCTTGAAAATGAACGAAATACAATCAAAACAAAATTCTGAAGAATAAATGAGGAAAAATGTGTGCGTGTGTGTGTGTGTAGTGGTAAACAATGAAATAAATACTGAAATACAACAATAACAAAAATAAAATTCTTTTACATACGAGATTCTCTATTAGAAATCTCTTATAAAAAATATAAACACACAGATACAAATACATGTATATATGTGTATGAATATATAAAAATGGGCAGATATTTTACAAATAACTGAAGAGTACGAAATATCGGACAATTGTGTGTAAGAACACACGACAAATGAATTAAGATTTAGAAAATATTTACTAAAACTTCAGAGTTTATTTCCTTTGCTATTTAGTTTCAGATTTAAATACTTCGTGTTCGAAATAATAGAACTGAAACAGAAGTAGAACTGAAATGGAACTTAACTAGAACTGAACTAAAACTGAACCAAAACTGAATTGAACTATAACTCAAATAGAACTGAACTTAAATTGAACTTGAAAATTGAACAAGAACTGAATAAAAACTGAACTAGAACTGAGCCAAAACTGAACTGAACTAGAATTCAAATAGAACTGAACTTGAACTGAACTAGAACTGAACCAAAACTGAACTAGAACTGAATCCAAACTGAATAAAAACTGAAATAGAACTGAACCAAAACTGAACTGAACTAAAACTGAACTGAACTAAAACTGAACTGAACTAGAACTGAACTTGAACTGAACCAAAACTGAACTGAACTAGTATTCAACTAGAACTGAACCAGAACTAGATTGAACTAAAACTGAACTTGAACTGAACTAGAACTGAACTAAAACTGAACTAGAACTGAACTGGAAGTGAATTAGAATTGAACTGGATATAAACAAAAACTGAACTACAATTGAACTTGAACTGAACTAGAACTGAACTAAAACTGAACTAGAACTGAACTTGAACTGAACAGAACAGAACTACAACCGAAACAAAACTGAACTAAAACTGAACTAGAACTGAACTAGAATTGAACTGGAACAATTCTAGAACTGAATTAAATCTGAAATAGATCTGAGGTCCAACTGGGCCAGAAATTAAATAAAACCGTTTTAAACTCGAACTGAACTAGGAGGACTAATAATTTCAAAAGAATAATTTAGTTAGAGAATGCAGATTAATTTAAAATTCATTTCCATTACAATTCTTCTTTACATTCCCCAAAATGGACCTCAAACATAAAGTCACGATTTAGCATCATAAAAAAAAGCAAAAAAGGAAAATACAAAGAAACAATTTGTTTATTTATATTTTATTTCTCTTTTATTTCTCTTTTATTTCTTCCCCTACAAAAAGTGGAAGGAAAAGCAATAGAAATAATTTATTTTATGTTTATGTATGTATTTGTGAGAGTTTGAATACTCTCAGGAATACATACACACACTCACACTAAATACGAATATTTGTTTTGTCGTAATCGTATAAAGTTAAAATTTTAATCTCATAATCATATTATAGTTGTAAACAAATACAATAATAACCGAATCTAATAAAAGCGGAATGAGACAAGACAAATGGAGTCGAATAAAAAATGAAACACTTTGTGCTAAATGTCAGTTAAATAATGGAAGAGAAACATTAATTAAGATTTAAAGAAATTAATAAAAAAAAATTAAATAAATTTATAGACATAATTAAGACTAGATTTCATTTAAGAAACTAATATAAGTGTTGCATACTTGAAGGGTAAGTAAATTGAGATATATTAATGGTGCACACCATAAGGGGATCTCCAACAATTCTCTCTCCCAAGAAATTATTGTTTAAAAAAGATATTTTTACTTATAAAAATTAATCAGAATCCGAACAACTAACGTTTGCCACACAAGAGAAGAGAAGAGATTCCCCCCAAAGGAACACGCTAAAGAAAATTCGTATTTATAATCACTAAACTATGTAAATGATAAGGGAATTAGAAACAGTTTTTTTATTATTTCACTAGAATTACTTTTTCACATTATAGAGATAATTCAGGTCTTAACACGTGAGACAAAAGATTTATTTTTCTGATTAATATTTAAAGATAATTGTGTATATTTCAATATAACAATTTTCAATTGTAAGGATTGAAAACGAAAAATTCTTAACATACATATGAGTTAGTAAAAATGAAACCACTAAACTCAAAGTTTTAATTTGTTTATTCGATTGAAATTATTAAAAAAAATATATAGTTTTAATCACAAGTGATGAAATTTGTAAACTTTTTCGGAAACTCTTTCCTGTCATTTTGTTCGAACATTTTCGTTTAAACTATACGGCACTTCTGGAGACCTTTTTGTGCTCTTCAATTATTTTTTAACAAGAGCTTAATATCTCTCTACTGGTCTCAGCTCCGGGCCTCTCTTGGTACAAATACTACAAAATTGTTCTTCTACCACTTAAGTGCTTTTTTACCATAGTGACAGTATGCCAAGTCATGTCAAAAATAAGTGGACACATTATGAAGACTTATACATAGAAGCAGCCCTTTTTTAAACATTTCTTGCTGTAAATTCCGGTATTTATATAGTAACAAACGATTGGCTTCTTCTGTCGCAACTGTATACTGCTTGCCATACCAAGAACTGTTTTGTAGAATTTTGACTGCTTTAGGGTCCTAAACTTGTCTTCAACATTGCCTCGAGCATAAGCAACATAAAATTGTTGACAAGGAAGTTGCGAAAAATCTGCCAAAAAATACTTTTCGTCATTAATTTTTTGAACTTGACTTCAATTTCCCTGTTCAGTTTTTGGCCTCTAAATTTTTAGCAGAGTTCCTATCAGGAACTTTTTGAATCTTTTATGTTTGTAAACCTTTAAGTTTACGCACCAAATAGTCCGAGCAATAAACTTACCGGGCTGCTTTCCTACTGGACGTCTCAGGTAACTCTTTTGAAAACGCTTTTTTTTTTTGGCTTTAAAAACATCATGTGGACCATTCCTTCTACCTGAACCAGGTTTTCTATCTACGGTACAATTTAGTAACATTGGAAACAGTTTAAAGGCAGATGGTAAACCTTTTTAGGCCAATTTGGATTATTTTGTTGAAAATATTTAACAATTTTGGAAGGCAGTTTTTTTCTGGTCACTCATTTTCATCAAACTAACAATATATCAATTTGTTTTAGCACTTAACATCATAACTGACATGTTACGATCAAAAATAACACTTGATTTAAAAGTTTTAATTGAAAACGTGTGTTAAGAACTTTCTGATTTCAGTCCTTAGATGGAAAATTTTGACAATTAACTGGTCCAAAACTCAATTATGAGTAAAATCAAACCACAAATGAACTGAATCTTAAACCAAGTTAAAAAATTGCAAAACTTGAACTCAGAATATTGAACCGGAAATGATGAACCAGATCTGCAGAAAAAACTGAAATTTTAAAATTCTAATTAAAAAACAACTTTCTGTTTCAGATCTTTTAAAATTTTATTTCTATTTCAATGTATCTTCTTAATTTTAGTCGCCGTCAAATACAGATTTAATTCATACGATGAATATTTACATTAAAATTTAATTAAATAAAAAAAAACTTGAAGCATTTTTCTCTCAATTATTGTCTCTTTAGTACAACAACCTCAATCAAATAATAAAAATAAAAACAAAATTATACGATCAAAATTGTTTTAAATGATAATAAAACAAATTATTTTTTTATTATTTTATTGTTGTTGTTAATACAATGAAATGAAATGTGAATATTTTATTTGTTGTTATTTTTTTATACATAAAACGATGAAGTTTTTTTTGCAAAAAAAAGTAAAAATAAAAATATTTATTTTTATTGTTAAAAAAATTAATCTATTGTTATACAATTATTGTCTATGTAAATGTTTAAACTTTACACTCAAGGAAAAATGTTAATTCAATTAAAAAAAACGATCTGGAACTGAACTGAACTATAGAAATAACCTATAAATAACTACAACTGAGCTAAAACTTATTTAGAACAGAACTAGAGACGTTCTAGAACTGAAGTTGAACTAAACGACCAAGAAAATAAATTAAATCAACTGAACTGCGATCTGAGCTAGAGCTGAACTAGAACTTAAGTAAAATTGAACTATAACTGAACTAGAACTGATCTAGAACTCATTTAGAAATAAATCAAAACTGAATTAGAACTGAACTAAAATTGAATTAGAACTGAACTAGAAATGTTCTAGAACTGAAGTGGAACGATCAAGGAAATGAACTGAATTAAATCAAAACTAAACTGCGATATGAGCTAGAACTAAACTAGAACGGAAGTAAAATGGAACAGGAACTGAATTATAACTGAACTAAAACTAGAATTGAATTAAAACTGAATTAGAACTAAACTAGAACTCATTTAGAATTGAACCAAGACTGAACTAAACTGAACTAAAACTGAACTACAAATTAATAAGAAAAACCTGGTTCAGGTTGAAAGAACAGTCTACATGGTGATTCTAAAGTCAAAAAATAGAAAGCATTTTTAAAAAAGCTTCCAATACATCCGGAAGGAAAGCAGAAAGTTAACTTCTTTAGGTAATTTGGTAGGAAAATTAAAAACTGCAAAAAATTAAGGGGCCAAAAACAAATCACGAAAATTGAAGTCAATTTTCTAAGTGTACAAGAACAACAATGTGGTCTTAATATAAAGGAAGGCAAATCCTCCAAACTGCATGGAGCTAAGGCCAGTAAAGGTGTACAAACGTGTGGTAGATTTTAAATGGAGATGTTCGAGCAAAGTGACAGAAAGCACTATAAAAACCGTAATGAAAGGATTTCCGAAAATGGTTAAAAATTTCATTACAAATGTTTGAAAAAATATAAAAAAGTGGTTTAGTGGTTTCGTTTTTATTAACAAATAGGTGTGTGAAGAATTTTTCGTTCTCACTTCTTAGAATTAGAATAATAATTAAACCAGATTTGAATTATAATTGAACTAAAACTAAACCAGATCTGAAGTAGGAAATAAACTGGGAACTGCAAGTGAAACTGAATTTTATGAACCAAATTGAACAGAACTGAAATTAAATATGGAATAAACTAGAACTGAATTAAAAATGAAATCGATTTCAACTTAAACTGAACTAAAATCAAACTTGATAATAACCAGACTGAACTAAAAATATAAAATAACGAAACTATAGAATTTATACTGAGAATTATTCTCGTTAACTAATTTTTTAACAAACTCTTTTGATGTATGATAATGTTGTTCATTGAAAATCAATTGTCGATTACTAATATTTTTCCTCGAGTGTATTTGGTGTATAAAATCTATAATGAAATATAATAATCGCCAGTACTTAAATGAAAATGAGACACAATTAAAGTTTAACTTAGAAAGCACGTGAATTTCTGTCAGATCTTTTTTTGCAAAATGAATTATTTATTATTTTTTAAAATAAAGGGAGATACAAACAACTAATAATAATAATCGTTAATTATATATCATTTGAAATAAAACAAAATTCAATAAATCATGATCCCTTACAAAATAGCTCCCAATGATTTTGACTGATTATGTTTGAGCCACATTTAAGTCTTTTTCATTTCTAATGAATAATTTTTGGTTGGACGTTTGAAATATTTTAAGATTAATGGAAATATTTTTGGTTGGCCCACATCCATTACAGAATTGGAATCAGATAAGATTAATAGTTTTTAACAAAAAACAAAAAAAAAATAGTTGAATTTTATTTTTGTTCCTTTTTTCGTGAAAAAGCTTGAATTTTTGTAAAAGCAGTGAATGTCATGCGAAAATACTTACAGTTTGGGTGAATTTTCTGTGGTCCACCCACTTGGCCTGCAAATATAATTATGCGAAATAGAAGAAGAAGTGGGTACTTGAATAAATATTTATTTATGTTCTCTTGTACATGAAATTATATTTATTGTTGAAATTACAGTTTTCTAGACTCTTCTACATTCGGCCTCCTCTTCCACTTCCTTTCCATCTCTTAAGTTTTCATTTATTAAATTATTCCAGGGAATAAATTCAACGAAATGTAATTGATATTTTAGACTCTTTTCTTTCTATTCCATTGTCCACTTTTCATTATTTTTGTAAACGTTTCAACTTTCGCATAAATGAGTGAAATGTAGTCAATGTCTCTGATAAGATTTATTATTCAGATTAGAATCAGAGATAAGATTTTTTATGTATTTAGTTTAAGTTTAAGTAGAATTTTGAAATACCCTTCACTTTAAAAGAAATTCAGAAATGAAATCTTATGCAACTGAACTAGAAACTGGAGTGAATTAGAAAATTCCTAGGAACTGATCGAGGAAGTGAAGTGGAAACTGAATTTGGAATTGAACAAGAAACTGGAGTGGAAATTGAGGTAGGAAATCAAATATGAACTTTAATGGTAATTTAGCTAGAAAGAGAACTATTACCCCTTTAAAGAACTGAACTGTGAACTGATATAGGAAATGATTTAGGAACTAAACGAAAAAGTGAAATTTGAACTCAACTAGGAACTGTGGTATTAACTGATATGGGAAATGAAGTGGAAACTGAACTAGAAGATGAAATGGGAACAGAACTAGGAAATGACCTATCAAGCTAAGTTGGAACTGAAGCGAGAACTGAGGTAGAAATTTAATTAGGAAAATGGAGAAATGGAAATGAGCTAAAAACCAAAGTAGAAACTCAACTAGAAACTAAACCATGAACTGATTCGGAAAGTGAAATGGAAACTGAACGCGGAACTGAAGTTGAAACTGAAGTGAAAACTGTATTATGAAATAATTAGGAACTCAAATAAGTACTCAACTTTGAAATGAATTAGGAAATGAGGTGGAAGAGATATAGAACTGAACCAGAACTGAACTAGAACTGAAGTAGAAGTAAACTAGAACTGAACTTCAACTGAACTTCAACTGAACTAAACTACAAATGAACTAGAACTGACCTCTCAATGTTCTAGTTCAGATCTGAACTAAAATTAATTTCAGTTCTAGACTTTCAAAAAGCAATAGAATTAGGGATCTATAACTTCAGTTTTTACATTCTTGTACCCCTTAAAGTATACTAAATATTTGAATCAAAATTAAATATTTAAACATTTTTTGAAACAATTTCACTTCATTATCTCATTATCTCTATAATCAAAATATAATAATAATAATTTATGAATATCAAAAATAACCGCTTCAATTTAGTTACGGTCTTCATAAATTGCATAACTAAATTTAGCTACAAAATAAGATCGGTGGCCTTTTAAATTCCGTAAGCAAACTTCTTCTTCATAAATTGTTCAGACAATTCAAATGTTTCCTTCAAGATAAGATTAGATAACAATTATCGGTAAAAGGTAATAATTTTTGCGATATAAATAAAATGTGTGATCACTGATTCGGTTTAAATAATATAAAATAGGGATTTTATTTATAGTTGTTGTGTCTGCAAATCATTTGTTTTTTGTTTTATATTAAATGACTTTGTCTGACAAATGTTTGTTTATTGCAGGTATTTGAATTTAATTTAATTTAATTTAATTTAAATGTTAATTATTTAAATGATTTGGAGCATATGAATTTTTCAACTGTGACAGATTTTACTAATAGAATTAAGTCTAGGGAAAACGATCACTTTAATTAAAATAGATTTTTTTCCTAAAAGCTTAAAATGAGTAAACACTGAACTAGAACTGAATTAGAACCAGAACCTAAAATAGAACCAAAATAAGAAGCTGAACTGAAATAGAAACTAAACAAAAACTGAACTTGAACTAGAACTGAACTGGAAGCTGATCTAAAACCTAAAATCGAAACTGAACTAGAAATGAACTAGAACTGAACTAGAAATGAAATAGAACTGAACTAGAACTTAACAAGAACTGAACTAAAACCTAAAACCGAACCTGAACTTAAACTGAAATAGAATTGAGCTAGAAATGAACTGAACTGAACCAGAACTAGAACTGAATTAGAACCAGAACCTGAAATAGAACCAAAAAAAGAAGCTGAACTGAAATAGAAACTGAACAAAAACTGAACTTGAACTAGAACTGAACTGGAAGCTGATCTAAAACCTAAAATCGAAACTGAAATAGAACTGAACTAGAAATGAACTAGAAATGAAATAGAACTGAACTAGAACTTAACAAGAACTGAACTAAAACCTAAAACCGAACCTGAACTTAAACTGAAATAGAATTGAGCTAGAAATGAACTGAACTGAACCAGAACTAGAACTGAATTAGAACCAGAACCTGAAATAGAACCAAAAAAAGAAGCTGAACTGAAATAGAAACTGAACAAAAACTGAACTTGAACTAGAACTGAACTAGAAATGAACTAAAACCTAAAATCGAACCTGAATTAGAACTTAAATAGAACTGAACTAGAAATGAAATAGAACTGAACCAGAACTAGAACTGAACCAGAACTAGAACTGAACTAGAACTGAATTAGAACTGAATTAGAACTGAACTAGAATCTGAAAGTAAGCCATCGGTGAAGGTTATTTATGATTCAGCCAAATGGAGCATAAACTTCTTCTTTGAAATTATTCTTCAATATCCCGTCAGTTCTCTTCAATTCCCCTTAAATACACAAATTTACAACAACATGTAACTGACTGTCAAAACTTAAAAAAAAAACTTGAAACTCTTTTTTTCTGTTTTGAGCTTAAAAATTTCAGTGATTTCTGTAATTGATTGTAACTTTAGGAAATAACGCATAAACAATTCAATTAAATTTTAAAATGCGATAAAAGACGACATGAAAATGGGATTAATTTTCCTCTTCATCATCGTGTTGTTTGTTACCCATGAAGATTTAACACATTTAAATATTTAACACAAAATATATAACATTTCCAGGCACCTAAACTCCTAACAAATGACAGACATTTTCATGGAAAACACTTTTTTGTTTTACATTTTAAGTTGACAACAGAAAAAGTGGAAAATAAAGGAAATTCAAGGACTTTTTTTTTGAAAAGCAAAAAAAAAAATCTCAATAAAATAAAATAAAAAAATACAACAAAATAGAGAAAAATAATAAAAATAACATGATTTTCTTGTTGAATTCTATAACTTTTGCATTAAGAACAAAAATAGAAAACAGTGAATTTAAGCGATTTATTTCCGTTCAATAGATATTGACAACATTTTACAAGAAATTGAGGATTTTGTCAAATACAAATGAAAAAAAAAACAAAAGATTTTTTTAGAGAAAATAAATTACGAACTTTTAAAGCATTTTAGAGAATTTATCCTTAAATAGCAGCAATTTTTTAATTTATGTTAAATATTCACATTTTTTTCTTCATCGACTGTAAAGGATGAAGAAAAATTCAATTTGAGAATGTTTATAATAATTTCAAAAATATAAATTTATCGTAATAATAAGTATCTAATGTTATTGTCAAGTTTATAGCGCTTTTTGGACAATAATTCTATAACTTTGGATTTAGTGAATATTTTTGGATGAAATTTCACATGAATATTTATGAGGAGTTTTACAATCTGATCTGGAGTAGCACAAATTTTAAGTGAGTCCCGTGAACGTGGGGTGGATCTCTAAATTTGGCCTGTTTGAAAAAAATTGTTTTATGAAAAAAAACTCCAAAAAAATATTTTTTATTTAAGTGAAAAAACATATATGCAGACAGAGCTTAAAATTATCTACAAATAAACAATTATAAGTGGGGCATATCTCTTAAAGTTTTAAATATATTTAGACAAAAGTTCAATTTTAATCCATATTCAGACATGACAGTTTTTAGATTTTTTAACTAAAAATATTATCTGAAGTCTGTCTCAAAATTCTAAACAACTTTTGTGTAAGGGGAATACCCTTCCCCCATGGACATATCTGTCCAACCTTTCTGTCAAGTAAAACATTTCCTTAAGGGGGTGATGGAACCAAATTTAGAAACACTCTCTGCTATAGTTCTTTAGACATTGAAAATCCATGAAAACCAGAGATGACAAATTTTGGAGATTCGCCACCCTTTTTCTGGACTCACTAAATTGTGCTTGATCCCAATCGACAAGAACACACTTCAGTTTATGTGAAATTTTATTAAAAAAATATTCAATAGTTTCAAAGCAGCAAAATTATTGTAAAGTCAGAGGTAACCAACTTTGAAGATTTACTCACCATTATCTGGATTCACAAAGAAACTGTGCTCCTCTAATTGAAAACACATTTTAAAAATGTTTAAATGGAATTTCATTAAAAAAAATATTTAATAGTTTCAAGGTTACAGAATTATTTCCGAAAAGAAAAAAAAACACATTTAAGAATCACTGTGCTTATGAAGAAAAAAATAATGACTTTTTTATTTATGTTATCGTTATCGAGAAAAAAATCAATTTTAAACAAGAATTTCAATAAACCAATAAATCAATCTTCATCTGTGTTTTAAATTTAAACATATCAATTTTCAATATTTCAAGAATTTGAAATATAAAATTCCAATTAAATCTTCATATAAATTATAAATTTGTGAATCATTATGATGTTCTAAACAACATCATTATGATGTTCATAATGATGTTTGCTTGAGATTGTGATTGAAATTGAATTGTGACAAAATCAAAATTAATGTTGATTAAGCAAATTATTTGATTATTTTAACAAGATGATCTTGATTTAATGTCTTTTTTTATATACCCACCACCACCACCACAAGTGATGTGGAGGGGGTATATGAATTTTGTCATTCCGTTTGTAACGCTAAGAAGAAATTATCTCAATACTCCATAATGTAAATGTATATGTATATGTATATGTATATATATGTATATATATATATATATATATATATATATATATATATATATATATATATATATATATATATATATATATATATATATATATATATATATATATATATATATATATATATATATATATGTTTATGTATACGTATATGTATACGTATATGTATACGTATATGTATACGTATATGTATACGTATATGTATACGTATATGTATACGTATATGTATACGTATATGTATACGTATATGTATACGTATATGTATACGTATATGTATACGTATATGTATACGTATATGTATATGTATATGCTCTTGCATCAAATCAAAATCTGAAACGATTTACCTGTCTGTCCATACGCCGACTGTCTGTCTGTCTGCATATCTGTTGTTGGCACGCTAACATCCACAATAATTCACAGAGCTCAATTAAATTTGGTCTGAATATTTGTTATAGAAATTTCCTATTTAAAACCAACAAAATCGGTTCTGTATATTAAAAGATATACACAATTATCTGAAGCAATCTCTAAGTTAAAGCTTAAAAATCATTCCAATAATTGTCGAAATCGGTTCAGTAATATTAAGTTATGTGAACTTCATTATCGTTCCAAAAATTATCAAAATCGGTTCAGTAGAAAACATATAACTTGTTTTTTAACTCATTAAGTGATGATATATTTAAGAAAAACTAATGTGAATTATATGCATCTGTGAGTGTATGTGTGAGTGTGTATATAAGTATTTATAGTAGAGGGTACTGAAGATTCGGATTAGCCGAATATAGAGCATTCTTATTTATTGTTGTTTTTTTTTGTTTCTGCTTTATAAATTTGTTATTTTTTTGTTTAAAACACACAAAACAAAGTAATTTAATACTTAAATTTTGATGAAAAATTAAATAAATATTTTTCTTTAAAATTTAACTTAAATCTTTTGTTTATTTGATTTAATTTGTTTTGACTGTTTGTTGACATAAATTAATAATAATTTTGAAATTATTTACATAAAAAAAGAAAAGAACTAAAACAATAAATAAATAAAATTGTTTAAATAATGCAAGAAATGATGCACAGTGGTTCTAAAACGATTTTGGAAATAATTCTGTAACTTTTGAAGTGCTGAAGGTAAATAAACAATATTAAATACGATTATGAATGGGATGTTTTTGAGTTAATTTGTATAGTAACAGGTCTCCAGCTAATTAAAAGAGCAGTGAGTGTCCTTCTAAAGTTGATCATATCGAGATCCACAAAACCAAAAAGATCATTTTGGAAATAATTCTGTAACTTTTTAACCGTTAGAGATAACTAAATAAAATTGAAGACGGCTAAAGATGAGATCTTGATTTGGAAGAAAACAGTATTAAGCTTAACGGGAGAATAGTGGATGGTCATCCATAGTTGACCATCTTGTTTGTGTTAATTTTTCGAAAAATCCTTTTAAATCTAAAAAGATGTTTTTGGAAATAACTCTGTAGCTTTGAAACCTTTGCAGATAACTTTACACAATTTAACATGATTGTGTTCAAGTTGATTTGGAAAATAATAGCATTCAGCTTTTTTGTTATTTGTTTTATAAAAGTTTAAATATTTAAAATATTTTTCTTTAAAAGATTGACAATTCGACATTTAAAGTTTTTTTTATAATTTTTGAACATGAAACAACAACTTTTTCTTTACAAATTGTTATTCTCCATGTTCTAACGTTTTCTTTGATACCAAATACTTATATAAAAAGTTTATACCACTGGCGGGAATCACACCTTAAGTAGGGTCCCTTTAGACAAATTTTCTTATTTGCCATTATTTTTTTAACTTTTATTTATTTTTTAAATTAAAATATATATATATATATATATATATATATATATATATATATATATATATATATATATATATATATATATATATATATATATATATATATATATATATATATATATATATATATATATATATATATATATATATATTTTTTTTTTTTTTTTTTTTTTTTAATATTTATTTCACAACTATTCAATGTCAATTTAAACAATTTAGCTAAACCTTCACACAAATCTTAAGTTTTCCCAACAAAATCCATTAAAAACTATTAAAAATGCCAAACAAACAATTTTCCTCCTAAAAATCATAATAATTTTCTTCTTTCTTACAAAAAGACTTTTTTCAAAACCAACAAAAAAAAAATAGACTCAAACTCAAGATATCAGGAAATGCAAACAATATTACAGTTGTTGCTGTGTGCATTAAAGTGTAGGTGTTTTTGTTTGTGTATAAAATTTTACAATCATAATTTTAAACAACTTCCGGTTGTTTACATCAGGCAGCCTTAAGTTATGCTTTAAGAAAAAAAAAGAATAAGAAAACATTTTTGTAATTCAACTCACAATTGTAAATGTAGATGTGTGTGTGTATGTGTATAATTTTCCAAAAAAGAAAAAAAAAACAACTGGAAAAAGAAATTGACAATTTGAAATTACACAAAAAGAACAAACACATACACATTCACATCTACAAGATATTTATTACACCAACAAAGAAAATATAGAAGGAAATAAAACAAAATAATTTGACAAACGGATAAAACACTGACACACCAAACGACAGTTTGACAGTCAAACAAGATAAAATGATTGTTGGTGATAAAAACAAAAGAGAAAAAAAATGAAAATTTTAATAATTTTTTTTAATGATAATTTGCGGGATATTTTCCTTCACTTAACAAGTGTTTTCTTACAAAAAGGATGTAATTAGTGAAAAAAAATTATAATTACAATATACACATTAAGGATGTTAATTAGATACAAGAAAATCCGATTTTTTTAGCAAAAGAAATTTTAATATAATTAAAGGTGTCTTACACAGAAAAGAATATAAAATGACAAATAAAGAACGAGAGAAAAGAAGATGAATAAAAGGGCGTATTAAGGTTGCAAACATGTTTGAAACTTAAAGTATCAATCGATAATTTGCTCAAAATTAAGAATTTATTGAAAATTTTCTATAAATTAAATTAAATTAAATTTTTAAAATCGAAAATTTAAAGCAAAATTTCTTTAAATCGAAAATTTATCGTAATTTTTCTATAAATTCTAAAATTTTCGATAAATCCACTATTTATAGAAAATTTTCGATAAATCCACTATTTATAGAAAATTTTCGATAAATCCACTATTTATAGAAAATTTTCGATAAATCCACTCTTTATAGAAAATTTTCGATAAATCCACTCTTTATAGAAAATTTTCGATAAATCCACTCTTTATAGAAAATTTTCGATAAATCCACTCTTTATAGAAAATTTTCGATAAATCCACTCTTTATAGAAAATTTTCGATAAATCCACTCTTTATAGAAAATTTTCGATAAATCCACTCTTTATAGAAAATTTTCGATAAATCCACTCTTTATAGAAAATTTTCGATAAATCCACTCTTTATAGAAAATTTTCGATAAATCCACTCTTTATAGAAAATTTTCGATAAATCCACTATTTATAGAAAATTTTCGATAAATCCACTATTTATAGAAAATTTTCGATAAATCCACTATTTATAGAAAATTTTCGATAAATCCACTATTTATAGAAAATTTTCGATAAATCCACTATTTATAGAAAATTTTCGATAAATCCACTATTTATAGAAAATTTTCGATAAATCCACTATTTATAGAAAATTTTCGATAAATCCACTATTTATAGAAAATTTTCGATAAATCCACTATTTATAGAAAATTTTCGATAAATCCACTATTTATAGAAAATTTTCGATAAATCCACTATTTATAGAAAATTTTCGATAAATCCACTATTTATAGAAAATTTTCGATAAATCCACTATTTATAGAAAATTTTCGATAAATCCACTATTTATAGAAAATTTTCGATAAATCCACTATTTATAGAAAATTTTCGATAAATCCACTATTTATAGAAAATTTTCGATAAATCCACTATTTATAGAAAATTTTCGATAAATCCACTATTTATAGAAAATTTTCGATAAATCCACTATTTATAGAAAATTTTCGATAAATCCACTATTTATAGAAAATTTTCGATAAATCCACTATTTATAGAAAATTTTCGATAAATCCACTATTTATAGAAAATTTTCGATAAATAAACTCTTTATAGAAAATTTTCGATAAATCCACTCTTTATAGAAAATTTTCGATAAATCCACTATTTATAGAAAATTTTCGATAAATCCACTATTTATAGAAAATTTTCGATAAATCCACTATTTATAGAAAATTTTCGTTAAGTCCACTATTTATAGAAAATTTTCGTTAAGTCCACTATTTATAGAAAATTTTCAATAAATCCACTATTTATAGAAAATTTTCGTTAAGTCCACTATTTATAGAAAATTTTCGTTAAGTCCACTATTTATAGAATTGTTTATTTTATTTCGACAAATGGAAATTTTATTTTGTCAGAAATCAAAAAACGTCTATTTTTTTCTAATGAAAATTGCATTGTGAAGATTGTTTTCTCTTTTTTATTAAAAATTATATTAAAAAATATATAGATTATAATCACTAATCAAGTACTTCAAATACAACCCACGTATTTTCATTTACAGACAATATTAATGTCTAAATTTTTTGAGGGATTTATTGAAGCACAATTTTTGTTAAAATATAAAAACCACTTAATTAAACTTTAATAATTGTAATGATCACTCAAGAGATAATAAAACGTTAATTAGAGCAGACATTCGATAGATAACAAGAACATTTTGTAGAACTAAATTAAATTTATATCTGTTACCTCTTTGAGATATTGAGGCAATAATTAAAACCAGAAATGTGATCTCATGTTTCACAACGCTGAGCGCTATAATCGATAGATTAAAAACAAATAGAAATTTGTCCAAATTGAGATTTTATCAAAAATGTTGGATAAATTGTCTATAAATTAGGGATTTATCACAAATTATCTATAAATAACGGATTTATCGAAAATTTTCTATAAATAACGGATTTATCGAAAATGTTATATAAATAACGGATTTATAGAAAATATTCTATAAATAGTGGATTTATCGAAAATGTTCTATAAATAACGGATTTATCGAAAATTTTCTATAAATGACGGATTTATCGAAAATGTTCTATATATAGTGGATTTATCGAAAATGCTCTATAAATAGTGGATTTATCGAAAATGTTCTATAAATAGTGGATTTATCTAAAATGTTCTATAAATAGTGGATTTATCGAAAATTTGCTATAAATAGTGGATTTATCGAAAATGTTATATAAATAACGGATTTATCGAAAATGTTCTATAAATAGCGGATTTATCGAAAATTTTCTATAAATAGCGGATTTATCGAAAATTTTCTATAAATAGCGGATTTATCGAAAATTTTCTATAAATAGCGGATTTATCGAAAATTTTCTATAAATAGCGGATTTATCGAAAATTTTCTATAAATAGCGGATTTATCGAAAATTTTCTATAAATAGCGGATTTATCGAAAATTTTCTATAAATAGCGGATTTATCGAAAATTTTCTATAAATAACGGATTTATCGAAAATTTTCTATAAATAACGGATTTATCGAAAATTTTCTATAAATAACGGATTTATCGAAAATTTTCTATAAATAACGAATTTATCGAAAATTTTCTATAAATAGTGGATTTATCGAAAATTTTCTATAAATAGTGGATTTATCGAAAATTTTCTATAAATAACGGATTTATCGAAAATTTTCTATAAATAACGGATTTATCGAAAATTTTCTATAAATAACGGATTTATCGAAAATTTTCTATAAATAACGGATTTATCGAAAATTTTCTATAAGTAACGGATTTATCGAAAATTTTCTGGAAATAATGGATTTATAGAAGATTTTCTCTAAATGAATGATTTAGTGATTTTTTTTTTAAATAAAGAATTTATCGTAAATTTTCCTTAAATTTAGAATTTATCGTAAATTTTCTTTTTATTGAAAACTTTTGGTAAATTTTCTTTAAATTAAGAATTTATTGTAAATTTTCTTTAAATCTTGAATTTGTCATTTTCTCCATAATTTGTAATATTATAACAATTTTTTAACTATTTCTTGAATTTGTAGCATTTTCCCCTTTTTCATATTTTTCATTTTAGTGATTTAAAAATTCGTTATAACTTAATTGCATTATTTGTAATGAATTATCGTTATTTGTTAGTTTAATCATTTGGAATTAAGTTGTTATCAAACCAAAACTAAAAAAATCCAAAACACAAAAACTTTTAAACAATTTTTGCACTTCAATTCATTTTGACTTTATTAAATTGTGAAAAAATGGATAAAACAACAGTATTGAGAGTAAAATAAATGAAGGATGGAGAAAAAAGGTCTTAAATGACATTTTTTCGAATTAAAATAAATTTTTAATTAAACGCTTGAATTAAGAGTTGATTGTGTTAATAAAAAGGTAAAATTGGCATGATTTTGTGACAATAATTATTTTCTCAATAAATTGTATTTTAATACTTTTTTCACTTCTGAAAATGATTTTAATTTAATATAGAATTTCCGTTATTTCCAGAAACCGCAATAATAATGAAATTGTTAATAATTTTGTTATTTTTTGTAAAAAAAGAGTAATTCAAATAAATAATTTTTATAAAAAAACTTACTTTGTATTTGGGATTTTGAAGAAAACGACAAATTGTTTAGAAGATTTAGAAAAAAGAACTGCAAAGAAAAAGAAGAAATTAATGATAATTAATTAATTTTAGTGAAAATAAGTTTAGGACTAACAAAACTAACAGCACGTGTTTCGAATTCGGGATTTGAAATCATTTTTCTTAAAACTAACTTAATTAACGTTTAAATGAGAATTTAATAATGAATTAAAAATCTTGAATTGCAAACCAATTTAAGTCTAATTTAAATCCCCCATTAATATTAATTCCACAAAAAGGCGCCAAATCTATAAATAATCGTTTTTACACAAATTCTAACAAAAATAAGTAGAACATGTGATCACAGCATGTTTTTTCAATTATAATTTATGCAGTTTTTTCTCTATTATTGGCAAAATAATGTAAATTTTAATTTAAACACATTAACTTCCTTTTTACCCCATTTAGAGACAATTTCAATTAACATTAACTTAATATTTTCGTTAAAAGCTAAAACTCCTTCTTCTAACACCCCTCTCTTCAAACTAAATATTGACTTTAATAATTCTAACATGAAATTCATCACAAATTAATGCGAATTTTCAACTTTTAATTAGAAAAAATTCCAAGATTTATTGAACCTTAAAATATCGTTATTTTATTGTTATTTAATTGCTACAAAACGTTATTTATTTATCATCTAATATTTGTTTATTTACTTAATAACATTAATTCAATAATCATTTTTCAATTTGCGATTTATTCACAAATCACTTTTTATTTAGAAAATCACATCTCCGTCCATTCGTCCGTCCACCCGTCTGTCAATCAGACTCTATATCTCAGAGAATTTGTAACAAATTGTTTGTCAAATTAACTACTTTTTTTCTATTTAACACAATTGTGTTAATTGTGAAAAGATCTGTTAATTAACACAACATGGAGATCAAGACAATGATCCTCCCTGATCTACAGAAAATGATGATAATGATATTTGTATCAGAATAATTGATGTTTTGGATTTAATTATAAGTATTTTAGAAGTAAATCAGACAAAAAGATGGAACACAAGAAAAAAATCACCAATTTAAAGAATATTTGGATAAAAAGTCCTAATTCGAAGAAAATTTGCGATAAATTTAGAATTAAGAGGAAATTTAAGATCATCTCTAAATTAAGAGAAAATAAGTAGTAAATTCCGGATTTGAAGAGAATTTACGATAAATTCCTTATTAAAAAAAATTACGATAAATTCTTAAATTAAAGATAAAAACACAAATTTACGATAAAATATAAATTTAATGAAAATTTACGTTAAATTCTAAAATTAAAGAAAATTTACGATAAAATTAAAATTTAAAAAAAATCTACGATAATTTCTGAATTTAAAGAAAATTTTCGATAAATTTCTTAATTAAAGACAATTTACGATCAATTCTGAATTTAAAGAAAATAAACGATAAATTCTGAGTTCAAAGAAAACTTACGATAAATTCTTAATTTAAGGAAAATTTACGATAAATTCTAAATTAAAAAAATCAAAATAAAAAAAAAATAATAAATTTTAAATATAAAGTAAATTTACGAAACATTTTTACTTTAAAAAATATGATAAATTCTGAATTCAAAGAAAATTTACGATAAATTCTTAATCCAAAAAAAATCCCGATAAATTCTCAATTCCAAGAAAATTTACGATAAATTCTGAACTCAAAGAAAATTTACAAATTCCTCATTTTTTACAATATTCACGATAAATTCTAGATTTAAAGAAATTTACGATAAATTACAATTTTAAAAGAAATATACTATAAAATATTAATTTAAAGAAAATTTACGATAAATTCCGAATTAAAAGATGATTTATGATAAATTCTTAAATTAAAGAAAATTTACGATAAATTCTAAATTTAAAGAAAATTTACGATAAAATCTAATTTTAAGAAATATTTACGATAAGTTCTTAATTCAAAGAAAATTTACGATAAAATCTAAAATTAAAGGAAATTTACGATAAATTCTTAATTTAAAGAAAATTTACGATAAATTCTTCATTCAAAGAAAATTTACGATAAAATCTAAATTTGATGAAAATTTACCATAAATTTCTTAATTAAAGAAAATTTACGAAAAATTCTAAATTTAAAGGAAATTTACGATAAATTCTTAATTTAAAGAAAATTTACGATAAATTCTTAATTCAAAGAAAATTTACGATAAAATCTAAATTTGATGAAAATTTACGATAAATTTTTAATTTAAAGAAAATTTACGATAAATTCTTAATTCAAAGAAAATTTACGATAAAATCTAAATTTGAAGGAAATTTACGATAAATTCTTAATTTAAAGAAAATTTACGATAAATTCTTAATTCAAAGAAAATTTACGATAAAATCTAAATTTGATGAAAATTTACCATAAATTTCTTAATTAAAGAAAATTTACGATAAATTCTAAATTTAAAGAAAATTTACGATAAATTCCTGATTTAAAGAAAATTTATGATTAATTTTTGATTTAATGAAAATTTACGATTAATTCTGAATTTAAAGAAAACTTACGATAAATTTCTAATTTATAAAAAATGTTCGATAAACTCTTAATGTTGAGAAAATTTTCGATGAATTCTTAATTTACAGACAAATTTCGATAAATACTTCATTTATTCATTCATTTTAAATTTAAGAAAAATTTAGTTAAATTCTTAATTTATCGACAATTTTCGTTTAATTCTTAATTTTTTAGAAAATTTTCGTTAATTTCTTTTCGTGCACATTCTTTAAAACGGAATGTTCCATTTGACAAAAATTAAATTAATTTCACATTACGAAACGAAATAGCGGTATTTTCTTTGTGTTGAGTGTGGAAGAGAGAGAGAGAGAGAGAGAGAGTGTGAAATATGAAAAGTAATTCATTCATTGTATTTAGGTGTAATTGTGTGCATTACACTGAAATGTAATGACCCCAAAAACACACACATAAGACGATAAAATTTATGGGGCTGAGAAAAAAGAAACAAATATTATTTTTTGGGAACATAACGGTGGATAACATGTGAAGGTCAAAATGTTACAATAAAAATCTTTAGACTTTTGATATTTCAAATAAAATATTGAATCTCAAATTATTAACGTTAATGTTGGATGAATGAACGAGTGAGTGAGTGAGTGAGTAAGTGAGAGAGTGACATCATTAAAAATATATTTATACAATAATTAAGGACCCTCCAAAAGCAAAAAATCTTTTCAGAAATATCCTTCACAAACATATAAACATATGTATTGGTACACACATACAAACACATTTTCCTCTTCAAAACATCACTTAACATCTGAAAATATTAAAAACGTGAATGAGAGGGAGGGAGTGAGTGAGAAAGAGAAGAGCTGAACTATTAATGAGATTAATGTCCTTGTGATATGAATTATTTTACATGATTTTTTTCGTTTGAAAATAAAACAAAACATTTTTGTTTCTTTAATTTTGTTTTCTTAAACAAAAACTCTGTTTTAGAGAAAAGAATTATAATTAATTCTGTTTAGTGGCGGCTGCTGCTGCTGCCATGGGGAGACATAAAAGTTTCTTTTTCATTTTATGATTTTTTTTTTGTTATTTTAGCTTAAAACCCCTAAAGACATACTTATGCCGCCATTCCCTACAATCTCTATTGATTTTTCTGTCGATGTTTTTCATTTTGTGTCATATTTTCTTTTCGACTTGAAATAACAATGAAAATGAACAAAAAATGCTGTATACAGGACATTAAGTTTAATTTAAGGATTTATTGTTGTTACAAAAAAGAAAAAGAAGGGAACAAAAAAATTGGCTATAAAAATCTACAACTTTTCTTTAAATTTAAAATTTAACTATTTAATTAACTAAAATTTATATAATTTATCAAAAATTAGAATTGAACGAAAATTTTCTATAAATTAAGAATTTATCGAAAATTTTCTATAAATGAAGAATTTATCGAAAATTTTCTATAAATTAAGAATTTATCGAAAATTTTCTATAAATTAAGAATTTATCGAAAATTTTCTATAAATTAAGAATTTATCGAAAATTTTTTATAAATTAAGAATTTATCGAAAATTTTCTATAAATTAAGAATTTATAGAAAATTTTCTATAAATTAAGAATTTATCGAAAATTTTCTATAAATTAAGAATTTATCGAAAATTTTCTATAATTTATCGAAAATTTTCTATAATTTATCGAAAATTTTCTATAATTTATCGAAAATTTTCTATAAATTAAGAATTTATCGAAAATTTTCTATAAATGAAGAATTTATCGAAAATTTTCTATAAATTAAGAATTTATCGATGCCACCTGTTGTGCATCTAAACAGCGCTTTGAGATTCAAGAGATCGACAAGAGATCGGCTGTTGTTGATTTTTACTCTAAAAAAGCTGTTGGTATTGATGAATCAATATCAAGATGCTTTTGGAGCTGCCCCGAAATGCATTGAAAGTAGTTTTTAAAAGTAAATCCATATACACCTATAACTATTTTATCTAACTTGTCTAAGCATTTTGAAAAGCTTTTTGATGAATAAAAATCATTGCATACCCAACGATCATTATTAGATTTTATCATAAAAAGAAAATCCCTTATTTAAGATTTTCTCATAAAAATTACTTTAATTATTTTCTCTTTATAAATTTATAACCCATGAAATGATCTCAACTCAGTTAATTTTGTAAAAAAAATCTCTTCGTGAGGAAAATAAAAAAACTAGTAAGAGAGCTTTATTCGGCTATGACGAATCTTCAATACCCTCCACCATAAGTGCGAGTGAAGTAAATACGTTATGTTTCTTACACACAAACACACTCACAGATGCTTACAATTTATAAACGTGTTTGTTAAACACTTAATGAGTCATAAAATTAGTTCTATTTTTGGCTATAATTTTTTTTTCATCTGAACCGATTTGAAACTTTTTTGGAATGGTAATAAAGTACATGTTAATGTTATACCAAAATTTCATTCGAATTTGTCGATAATTTTATGAAAGTTCTTCGTTTGAATATAGAGGTTGCCGCAGATATCGCTCCATATCTTATAGTAAACTTAAACCGATTTTGCTGGTTTTAAATAGCAAACATCTCGGGACTATAACAAATACTCAGGCCAAATTTCATTGAGTTTTGTCAATTATAGTGGATGTGTGTGTGCCAACAACAGACAGACGGGCAGACGGATATAGCAAAATCGAATCAGATATTGATCTGATGCTATACTATATATCCATATTATGGGGCCTGAAGTGATTTCTTCTCAACGTTACCCACGAAATGACAAAATTAATATACCCTCTTCACCACTTGTGGTGGTGAAGGGCATAACAAATCCTTAAAAGTTATTTGTTTTTGAGATTCTAAATTTAGTCACTTTCAAAGTGGGACAACAAAAATGACAATAATTGTGATAAACAGACAAGTTGTCTGTTGAAATAAATCCTTGTAAACAAATAATAACGCACTTGATACTTCCTCCTTCCCAGCTTTCTCTATGCTCAACTATTTGTAATATTATCAACATCATCTTTGCCAGCATTAAGACGGCCCTCCCACCCATCGATGTCTATGTCAGTCAGTCACTTTGTGAGTCAGTTATTTTTATAAATAAAATTTATTATAAAAAGAGGATTTTTTGTGTTATAAAAGGAAAGTATTTTTTGTACTTTATTTTTTTCTGGAAAAACTGCATTAAATCTGATCACGTTATCTAACAATAAAAAGTACAACAACAATATGTCACTTGTATTAGTGACATTGTTGTAGTGCTCAAAACCATTCATTCCAATTTTGCTGTCATTTCAAAAAAATTTTTTTCCTTCCAGCATTTTCTTTTGCTATTTTTGCAAAAATTCAAGGTTAGTGAAAATGACAATAATAAAGGATCCACCCACCTGCCACCCACTGAAAAATGCACAAATGCGTGAAAATTAAAACGTTTTAGCAAACGAGAAGGCGAAAGGAAATGGGAAAACAACAACAATTTTAACAATTAAAATAACATTAAGGCTTGAAAGGACTTTTGAAAACAATTTTCAGGATTTTTAACTAAAAAAGAGCTTTATTCAAGGACTTTTGAGATGCTTAACTATAATTTAAGTTGTAAGAAGATTTTGGATTATAAAACAACTTTTATGTTCAAATAACATAAAATCACAATTAATCTCTCATTTATAGCAAAATGTATTAGTTATAACGCTACTCAGTGGTCTTAAAACGCTTTTTTGGAAATAATTCTATAACTCTGTTATTTCTTAATATATTTTAATGAAATTTCACCTAGACATTCTTGAAATATTTTCCAATTGATTTGAAAGAGCATAAGTTCTTAGTAAGTCCATGGTGCGAGGGATGGACCTCCAAAGTGGGTCACCTCGGGTATGGTATTTTTTTAAAAATAAACAAACTTTTATTCATAATTTGATCAAAAAATTGATTTTATAAAAAGACCTTATAATTCTTTTTAAAAAATATACTTTCATATATGGTAGATCCTTTATAGTTTAGGAAATATTTATACCAAAATAAAATTTTAATTCATTTTCAGACTTGATTATTTGATGGTTTTTTGAAATTGGTAGTCTTAGTGTGGGTCCAATAAAATTTTTAAAATATGCTCTATATTTTGTACAAAATTTCAAACAATCACTGTCAAGGAATTATATACCTTTAGGGATCTGATCAAAAATTAAAGTGTTTTAAAATAGAAATTTTGAAAAGTCTGATTTTTCCCAAAAATTTTGACACATTTTTTCACTCTAAAATCCATAATTTTCCTCTAAACTATACAATTTTCTTTGTAAATCCAGAAGAATTTTTAAGGTAAATGTATGTAGAAAGATCAATTTTTGCAACAATTTTTTCCGAATGGGAATTTTGGGTATTTTAAAATAAAAATTGGGAATCAAATTATTCGCCTGTTTTAAGGACAATTTGGTCCATTTTATAAAAAAAATCTCAAGTTCAAAACGTGAAAGAAATCATGGAAATTTTTTCAAACAAAACAAAAATAAAATTTAAGGATTTAAAAACTCTTTACCAGAGGTGGTAAAATTTGAATGTCCACCCCTTAACCTCTGGAGTCACGAACAACTTGTGCTTTTCCAAATCACGAGGAAAACACCTCAAAAATATTTATGAGAAATTTCATTACAAAATTTTCAGTAGTTCACAAATTGTAGAATTATTTCCAAAAAAGCCTTTTTAAGAACACTCTGCGCTATAATAACAATGTCATAAAGACGGCTTTATGACTGTCTATTCCCATCAAAAAAAAACAAAACAATTGAGTTAGAAAACAAAATGTTAACACTTTGACAAATAGTCTATCACTTAATGAAACACACGCACGGACACACACTCACACATTTGCATACGTAGAGAATAACAAAACTATTTGCTCATATTTTGCCTTTTTGAAAGGATTTTTTTATTATTTTCTCTATTTTTATTGTATTTATTATTGTAATTCAGTGATTTCTAATTTTTCTTAGTTTAAGGACATTTTTGTCAAGGTTTTATTAAACCACAACAAAAAACAATAATAACAATAACGTCAACAAAACAAATTTATCTGTCATAGAAACGTTTTATCAACACATAAAAAATAATGCACAGTGGGTTAAAACATCTAAAGGGCTGAATGGAATTTTATAAAATTTTACACAGTACTAGGAGAGGAGTGTATTATTAAGGGTTCCAAAAGGAAAGCTCAGAATTCGTTAAGGAATAGAGCTAAGAGGTTCCAAAGTAGGATAACTGTGAGAGAAGAATATTCCGAAATGTTGCTTCTGAATCTTTAGTTACAAAACTGGGTCCAATTAAATAATGACACTTGAAATAATCCTTAAGCGCTTCAGCTCTAGAATTTATTTGGATCTTGTAAGCATGTAAAGACCTCCGATTAATGAGAATGCACTGTGGGATGAATCTTACGGGTAAATGGAATTACATACGATTTTGAATAGTATTATGAGAAGATTCCACAAAATCCGTTTAGTAATAGACCTATTAGCCCACAAAATAGGATAACTCTAGGAGAAAAATACTCCAAATTAAATTAAAAATTTCAATTAAATCGGCCGTTAATATAGGCGACGCTAAAAATTTGGCAATATACTTCAGCTCCTGAATCTATTGAGTTTGACCTGTAAAACTGTCACAACATCAGAATTTTTACAGAAGGAACTGGTCGAGGTACACAGCTTAGTGAATCCAAAACAAAATGTTGGAAAAGAATTCTGTAAGATTTGAACATTTTAATAAATGTTAACATGGTTACGTCTGAAGCCTTTTAGAAATGATTTACAGGATTACACCTCAGCCCCCCCCAAAGTTGGTAATTTGAATATATTGAGTTTTTGAAAATTCGCCAAAAAGTTCACTATAACTAGTTGAGCTTCACGGAAACACTGACGCAAAAATTACTTAAATTTTCATTAGAACGGTTTAGGGAAAAAAGTGCCGATAATTTGCTACTTAAGTGCGTACACTTCACCAATTTAAATGGTAATCGGAGGAAGCAAGGTCCCACACACTGTTTTTCAACATGTGGTCGAGTGTTGCCATAATGTATGATTAAATGTAGTTCCATTATTCAAAACACTGTCCATTTTTAGCCACAATTTTCCACCATCCACTATTAGAATTGGGATACCGCACTACGAGAAAGTCTCCGGTTTTGACATAAATAATGAATCAAACCAAATTTCCGATATCCAGTTCTGAAGTGAAGAATATTTCAGTAAAAGCATCCTGGTTTGAAGAAAAGAAATGATAATCACACGGAATAACATCTGACCTAAAAAGAGATTAAAGATAAACTTCGCAAAACACTTCTTTCTAAGAAGTTTTTGAATGGACTTGCAACATATTGCCGAGCGTTTATAACCAAATTTTATATTTGATTATTCTAATTTCGATTTCAATACCTCATAAAACCACACGGGTCAAAAGAACTCCTTCAGTTTTAAAATAAAAAATAAATCCTCAAGTTCCTGACAACCTCTTCTGGAGTGAAGAGTATTTCGGAGATTGTTCTGCATTGATAAAAACAAATCAAAGTCACACAAAGTAAAGTCTAGGATAAAGGAGGGTAAAGTAGAAGCTTTGTTGCAAGGAGTTTTCACCGGGTTTGCAGCATGTTTGTCGAACGTCCAAGTCTGTTCGAGTCTTATGATCATTTTGCCTTTATTGATCTCTTCCTAAGAATCAATTGTTTTCAGTGCAGCTTCAATGTTGGTCCACTGTGACCGTCTGTCTTCATTTCAATAGCTTAGAAAATGATTTAGACTACCAAATACATAAATATCTTATATCTTGGCATTAATGGTTTCGGCGTTGATTAGGCCGGTTGCCTGGACTTTTTATATCTTTTTGTTTGATTTGCAGTTACCGCAATTTATCAAACAACTTCTTTTTGTGGCTTTCAGGCATAATTTCATATACCCAAAATTGTCTTTCAACATCTTTTGACTTCAACTCATATTGGACTCGATACCGGGCTTTTCAATGTATCCCAGTGCTTTCAAACGTTCCATTGTTGTCTCCCCATGATAATACAAGTTCTTCATCAAGGAATGCTTCCAATTCCCCATCTTCAAACATTTTCGGCTAACGCTTTCTAAAACTTTTAAGCTCAATTTGCAAGATCATTTGTTTCTCATTCCTGAACTGTCTTTGCTGTCCAGGTAGTCCTAATCATGCGCGCTATGCCATTCTTGAACAACTCGTTTAACAATCCAGGTCAAAACCTAATTTTGTTTCTCTGGATGATAATTGAATGGTTACGAAATCAAGGCGTAAATCGCAGTAAAATTGTTGATATCCTAATGTAATCATTTACGACTCAACAGTCGAGGACCTGTTGGATCGATCGATCTGGTATTGGAGTAATATTCCTTCGGATTTGATAATGTCCATCTAGCGTTTTTGTAATGTATTGGTGGGAAGATTAAGCGAAGTGCAATTTTAGCGATATTGGACAAAAATTATATCTTCTATAAAAAGTGATAAACCTTCTCCATTACCTCTCTCTCTATCTCTCTCACTCTCTCTTTAAATTAATCTTTTTTATATTCTTTATCCCTCCCCACTGTGCTTAACGCAAAGAATAGTGTTGCCTGCTTTAACTATTATTGCCCTTTTCACGTTGATAACACATTTTCAGGAGGAATTCTTCATTTGAATGGTGTTTGGATTAATTTCAATGTAAATAAATATAAATCACAGTATTTTAAGTCGAATGTATTCAAAAAGAGATAAATGTTTTACACAAAAGACAAAAAAAAAACAAAACCAAAAAGGATAAAAACCAGACAAAAGGATTATTAGATATTTTATTTCATTCTATTTTCTTTAGTTTTCTATTTCGTCTTCTTTGTTGAGATGAACTCTAAAGTTGTGGTTGAAAATGATATAAATTGTGTCATATGGTGATATTTACGAGTTTTAATTACCTTAAATTTAATTTGTCTAGACTTGACATGAAAAACAATAGAAATTTTTGCGATGACTAAAAAGTCTTAAGTAATTAAACGCAAGAGATGACTTAAATGAGTTGATGGCAATTAAAGTTGCCTTTAAGTTTTAGCAAATTAAATTATTCTCCATAACTCAAATGATCCACATTTTAACCTTTCAGGAGATACCTCAAACAATTAGTGATTCTTGAGAAAAGAGATATGGGCTTGTTGTTCGCTTTTTGGATTCAATTTCCCATAAGAATCTTATAGTTTTTTTCAACCTCGTTCTTATACAGTTGAACAGGACTCTAAGGAAATAAGATTAAGAAAACAGAACTTAAGTTCCAGAACTAAAATCATGTTACTTTTATCGATCCCAATAGTTTCGAGATGAAGTTTTCACATACTGAATTTACCTGCCCTAAAGAAAGTTAATTTAAAGCTTTGTACACTTAATTGGACTTTAATTGAAGTCATAATTCGGAAACACATTGTAAAGTCTTGTAAATTAATATATATTTTTAACAGATTCATACTGAAAGCTATAGCCCGCAGAAAATTTGGTCTAATAATTAACTAAGATTTTTATCATTAACCCTCTTGGGAGCATATAGATTCCGCATTTAGTTTGGTCTAATAATTAACCACAGAGCATCTCCATCTTATACAGTTTGCTGCAGTAGTTTTTCGTCTTCCTATACAAGATTGCACTGTTCTTGATCTTGGAATATCGAACGTGTCCAAGTTTATGAATCAGCCACGGCTTGTTAAAACTTAAGGATTCCACTTATGTGCCACTCTGATTAAACCTTCTAAAGCAATAAATCCCTTGGGTTCGCATCAGCTTATACAGGCGATGTAACTAAATGTGGTGTGGACACTAAATACAATAAGCGATTAAAGATTCAAAAGCAAAGTATCCCAAGTTAATGCTTTTAAAAAATCATTGCTCGTCACACGGTCCAAGAACGACTTACACAATCAGAAAACAGTGTGCAACATTTTTGGATCATGTACACTATGGATCAAATTTATTTTGAAAAGAATCAATGCTGGAGTATCATTGTTTTCCTAAAATTGTCCACATTTTTAACACATAAGGAATCATCGAATTAACTACTTTTAGTATAGATCTCCTGTGATCATTTGAACCGATTTAAATAACTATTTTTGTGGCAAAATTTCGGTTATGCAAAATATCTTTCAACTACTTTTTACATTTCTCATATCCTTTGCAAAGTTATTAAACTTTGCGCGGATGCTGAGGAGGCAGTTATCTTTTATGTCACTATCCAAGTCTGCAGTATTGAAGGCGCTGAACATTTCAAGAGTTCTCAAACGCTGAGTTTTTGAGTATAATTTTGCCTACGAGACGATTGAACGCAGAATTCTCATTCAATGCATTTCATAGACAGATATCTTGATGGAAATGTATAGCTTCCTGTGGACTCGAATATGCTAGTTCTTTAATCACTGTCATGAAGTTTTTTAGATTTAGCCAAGCGATATCGAGAGGGAAAATTATTTCCTCTTCTTTGTTTTGCTCGAATATTTCTTCTCGCTCATTTTTGTCTTTAAACGAATCAAATGTCTTTGGTGAGGTTTCGTTGTGATAGTAGTCTGACCCCATTTTGAACCTTATGATTTGCCTCAGGATCATGGATATCACCGCTTCGACGTTGTTTGGTTATCCCGGCATTATATACGACCTTTTGCTCACGGACTTATCGTTATCCTTCCATTCCTCATCACCAGGAAATTCAAAAATCATAACCAAAGGATACAAATTTAAGAGAATGTCCTTTTGTGGGATCTCCAATGATTATGCAAGGATATTATCCGAATAAACTTATTTCAATTAACTTTCTATTACGAATACAAATTTGATTTTCCTAATGTTCTTATACTCTCTTTCGCAATCATTTTTTTCAAAATTAATTAGGGATCCTTTTTAATACGTTACAGGGATATTTACTTAAAATATGTATTTTGAAAAGTTTTATATTATTCTCACACACACACTCACTTAAACTTGTTTTAAACTATTTAAAAATTAATTAAAATTTACAATTTTAACAAATTTGTTTTTTTTAATGCCAGAAACGGGGTTTAGAAGGCAACACAAATATTAAGGACACCTTCAGGGTTTGTTTTCGAATGTCAAAGAATTAACATAAATAACATTTAGTTAAAGGATTTGTACAGTGCAAAACATAAGTCATGGTACCCCTAATTCTTATTGAAGAAAGAAATATTATAATTTATAACCATGAATTAGGTAAATTGTAGTCCGAAATTTTTCAAGTGATGAACAGACTTAAAACATTAATATTAAAAGGGATTAATCGAATACATATTTGACAAATAAAAATGTTATAGTCAGTTAAGCCCGTCTATGTAATACCCTACACCACAATGTTGTTTATAAATAGCAATTACGAAAAATTAATGAACGACCCTCGTATAATTATATTCTCATATAAATAATTCTTAAGTGTGCAGTTTATTATGATGAAACTAAAATGAATTTTTCTTGAGGATACCTAGTAGAAAGTATGGACTGACCCTCGTATAATTTTGCACATAAATTATTGCTTTAATTTATATTAGTTTAACAAGTTATCATTGCAATACGAAAGTATATGTAAGATTAATGCCCTTCATAGTGATATTCGGAAGAGGTCTTGTATGGGACCTATAAGAATGTAATGGTACCGACCCTTAAATAATTTGGCGCGTAGGACTTTTATGAGCTAAAAACCTCATTCCGGAAGGACATTTGTTTGGGAGGTTCCCGAAATATTGGGCCGAACAATGCCAATAAACTTCGTCCAATAAACATGTACCAATTTTCATCGAGATATCACAATATTGCGACCTTTAAAGTGTTCGCAATGGACAGACAGACATACAAACGAACGAACGGACATCGTTAAATCGACTCAAAAAGTCGATTCTGAGTCGTACGGTATACTTAAAGGTAACACCATTTTTCTGTGTTACAAAAATCAGCACAAACATATAATACCCCAACCACATACGGTGGTGTAGGGTATAAAAATAAACCAAGATATGGACGAACGTCCTTAAAAAATAAACTTTTAGAAAGTAAAGAAAAATAATCTCAATTGGTTTAAAAAATTATCCATTTAAAAGAACTCCAAAGATTTCTACATGACATTGGCCAAAAGCATATCTGCTGATATCGTATGCAAAACTATTAACTAAACCGATTACAATGCTCACGCATCTCTCCAAAGACCCTACATTAACGTAAGAAATTAAAAAAAAAACGAATAGATTTCACAGACACAAATAGTTTTTGGAATAGGACAGCTTTTTAGACGAATTATAGTATAACATTTCGGTTCGAACGGTCGTGGTCTAATGTGGAGAAAAAATGAAGAGGTTAATCCAAAGATCATTCGTTAAACAGTGAATTACCCGCACAAGATGTGGACAATTTGTAAAATTAAAAATTCTGAATTATTGTGAAATCCAACAGAACAGTGTTCCTTAACAAACTGTCGCAAGTGTGAAGATAGAATTTGCCTATAATACTTCCCACATGCTTAATACGGCTACACAGAATATTGATTTAATTCCTATTGAGCATCTCTGGATTATTTGGAAAAACGATTGCGTAATCACCAAATTTCAAACAAAAAAACAAGTGAAAAAGTTGCATATGAGTAAATGACATCAAATTTTACCGGAGTATACAAAAAAAAAAGACTTCTCAAATCGCTTAAATGAAGTTGACTAACCTAATGGGATGTCCTACTAAGTATCAGGTATAACAGTTAAATACTCACAGGCTTTGCATTTAAGTTTAAACTAAATGAGACCCGTCGAGCTTTGCCGATCTTATAAAGTGGTTGGTACCCCCCCCCCCCCCATGGTCCTATTCGTTCTATATTTTGCCCAATAAAAATCATTGAGAAAGTAATTAAAACCGATTTGAATACTCCCGCATGTAAAAATCTTTAGACATTCGATAATTAACATGTTCGTTGTATGGGGGGCACCTCTCCCCATGTGCCTATCCGCCCTTCATTCTGTCTAGTAAAATATTTAATTTAAAATATTTAATTTAAATAATTTAAAAATTCTTGGTTCTTAGTAGACCTTTAGATATTCGATTATCAATATTTTCTTGGTATGAACGATACCTCTCTCCCCTAGACTGTTCCTTGACAAAGTGGTTAAGACCAAATTCAAAAATTCTCGCTGTAGTTCTTTAAATATTCTTTGATTAATATTTGCCTTGTATGAGGGCTACCTCTGCCCCCGATCCTATCCATCTCACATTTTGTCTTGTAAAAAAGTTTCTTAAAAAAATTATTGGGACCAAATGTGAAAATTATCATTGTTATAGTTCTTAAGATATTCAATAATCAATATTTGCTTTGTATGGAGAGGTACCTCTCCCCTGGTCCTTTGTTACTTCCGGCTATATGGGGTTCATTCTGTGGAAATTTTAAAATTGGTCCACTAAACAACCAGACAAACAGACAGATTTATTTATATATATTTTTATATATAGATTTTTTAGATGGTACCTACACTTTTACAGTAAAACAAATATAAAGATCCTTATTAAACCCTTCATCACCACAAGTAGTATGCTGTCATACCGTGTGTACTGCTTAAAAGGAATTATCTCAGGCCCAAAAATTATTTTTTTAAACAAATTTTCACATAAAATTATTTAACTAAATTAGCGTAACAAAACTTATGATCCACACTGTTAATAAAATTTTGTTAACGATTTTTTATTTTATTTTTTATTTATTTTAAATTGTTTTTAAAACTTTTCAACCTTTTTTTAAAAAAACCAACGTTTTTAGGTTTTTCCACTTAAATCCTTCAGGGAGAGAGAGTGACATCAGAACGGATATTTTTTTTATAAATTTAATTGGTTTTTAATTAATTCCTTTTTAAAATTTTATACCTTTTGCCTCATTTTTTAATAAAAATTTTAAGATTTTTTATTTTTTTTATTTTGTTTTTTGTTTTTTTTTTTATTTTTTCAATTAAATTTTCAAATTTCAAAAATTTTTATTCACAATCTGAGAATTTTTTTATAAAATTTTCTTTTAATTAATTTTTCTTTTTTCGTCTTTTTTGTTAAATGGAAAATTTTTTAATTTTAAGTCGTAAACAACAACTCACACGCACACACAAATTACGTTTTATGTTTTAAAATTAAAAAAAAATTGTTTTCTAACTTAAACAACAAAATTTCTAAAAAAAAATTTTTGTTTGTTTGTTTGTTTGTTTGTTCGATTTGAAAAAGTTAGGAACTACCTGAAGAAACATAAATAAATGAATGAGTGATTGAATGACTGGAGGAATGAATGAACACATAAATTTGTGAACAAATAACTCCAGGAATGGAAACACAAATGAACAACATTTACAACAAAAAAAGAAAAGAAAAATAATAATAAATATTTTTGTAGGATGAATTTAGAACAGGGATGGTAAAAGTGATACTATTGAAATTTTCTAAAGTGTGAGAAAAGAGCAGTAAGAAAGCTGTAATCGGCAATGCCAAATCTCCAGCAAAATACAAAAAATATATAAAAATTATTCTTAAATATATAACAGAAACACTTAATGAGTCAAAAAAAATTAATCATATTTTTGTCTATAACTTATTTTCAACTGAACCGATTTTGATTAATTTTTGGAATCGTAATAAAGTACATGTATCTTAATATTATGGCGAAAATTTATTCCAATTTATCGATGTATAATTGAGAATTTTACGAAAGTTCTTTGCTTGAACTTAGAGCTTGCAACAGATATCGTTCTATAACTTTTAATACACTGAACGGATTTTGCTAATTTTGAATAGGAAATTTCTCAGGACTATATCAAATACTCAGACCAAATTTCATTTATATTTGTTAACGCAGATAGACGGACAAAACTAAATCGACTCAGATTTTGATTTGACGCAAGAATATAAAAACATTACGGACTTCGAGATGATTCTTTCTGAGTGTTACACACGGAATGACACTTGTGTTGTGGAGATAACAAGAATTTGTAATATTCTCCATCACAACAATAATTTTTTTTGAAAAATAATTCTATAACTTTTGGACCATTAGAGATATTTTAATTAAATTTCACCCGATTAGATTTATGGTGATTTCGTTCAAAATTGTATTTTAAACATACGCTCGGCTTGTTTTCTTATACGTAGTATTTTTTAATCTCTTAATATTCCAAAGCAACCACTCTTGGTTAGCATAAATCCTGATGCTCTTAAGCCCAACTGTTGAATGATTTTCTTCTGATTTCCCCAAATACTGTATATTATTTCATTCTTAAAAACGTAGATTTTTAACCGACCAGGTCCCATCTTAATTTTGTTGAATTCAAGGTTTAAATCGCAATTTGGTTACCTGTAAAAACATTGATAAAAATTCCACTAAACCGTTTAACCTTTACGAATCAACAGTCAAGGACAATTAGTGGTACTTCAGTAGTACGTCTTCAATGAATTAAGGCTCAGTCCTCTTCTATTTCCGTGTTTAAAATATCAAATTAAACCAAAAAATCTGTGTTGGAGTTTCTGAAGTGAAGAGTATTTCAATTAGGGGAGTTCTGGATCAATGTAAACATACATCAGTTGATACCGGCAACATTTGCGCTATTAGGCTGATGACTCAAGAAATTTTATTCAACCTTTTTTTCAAAAAGTTTTTGCGATATGTGATTGAGAATTGTCCAGATGCAAGATTCTCGTCATCTTTTAAAAATTCATAAGAAAAAAAACCCATCTGATCTCATCAAAATAAAGCATTACCCTAACGTCATAAATATTCTTCTTATCAAAATTTTTTCCCCTGAATAAATAGTCTTCTTCTTATCTTCTGTATCGAAATCACGTATTTCCAATTGCGCAAATTATGGTTCACATGCTTATTAAGTGAGAGCGGATTTAATACTTTTTATAGGACTAGAAAGTAGCACTTAAGGGAGGTGTCTTGTAGGTCTCAATATCATGTTTAGACGATAAACATATTTCTTGACAATAAGTTAATAATACTGAAAGTACCCAAAATTGTGCAAAACAACGGGAATTAAGATTCATATCAGACTGTTGCTTAATCCCAAACCTCTTGAGTCCACATGTGAAATAAAGGTTTAGAAAGAAAATGAAATTTTTTAAATTTAAAACTTGATCTGTGAAAAAAACATAAACTTGATCCGTTGCCACCACTTTACACCATCAATTTGACTAAACTTGACTTTAAATAACTCCGAATTTGAGTCAATCATTCAAAAGAGAAAAATAATGATAAAAAATATCTGTACCAACTGTAACTATATATGTCCGATTTCAAGATATATCATAAATAGTTTATAAAATATGATTTTCTATGTAAGGCGATTCCCGATGTAGCGATGTAGCATATTCCAAAGGATATAGTTGGGGCTAAAAACTGCCATAATTTTAATAATCGAAATATTTAATATTTATCACTTAATAGAAATATGGACCCATTTATTTTTAACAAAATAATAAATCTGCTTCTAAAATATTTAAATTTATGGACTTTAACTTCGGAACCCAGATCTCTTTAGAACAGGGTAACCGTTCACTGACTCAAAATAGAATAAGAATTCAATGAAAATTTTTAAGAAAATATTTCTATTAAACATTTTTATTATTAATTTATATTCACTCATATTCACTATTGGACCTGATTTCACATCACTCAATTCACATTCCCGGGATATTTTTTTTTTTTTGATCATTATTTGTTGTCGCACTTTTTTTGCGTTTTTTCAAAATAAATCATCAGCTGTTTTTTGTTATTTTCTTCTTGAATTATTTTAAGTGAAATCCAAAAAGAGAAGAGAAAAGAGAAAACAAGAAAACACCAGAAGTAAACAAAACATTAGTTGTACGTCAGTGTGTGTGTGTGTGTGAGTCACCAAATAAACGAATGAGTGTGTTTGTTTGTTGACTTCTTTATGTTGAAAAGGAATCATTTGAATAAAAAGCAACAACAAAAAAGTAAATAATAAAAGGAGAGAGAAACAACAGTGTTGTTATTTAGCGTGTTTATTTGTATGACAAAAAGATCAATTTAACGATTTCACAAATTTGCGTAATAAATATGTTTTCTATGAATTGATTTTGATAATTTCGGAAAGGTAATGAAGTACATATAATTGAATATTATGGCAAAATTTATTCCAAGTTCTCGACTTATAATTGACAATTTTGCGAAAGATCGGCTGTAAGATCTCGGATTTTAAATAGAAAACTTCTCAGGATAATAACAAAAAATCAAGGGCAAATTTCATTGAGCAGTATGAATTATTTTTGCTAAATCGACTCAGATTTTGATTTGATGCAGGAATATATATTTACATAATGATCTTAGATCTTAGATGATTCCTTCTTAGCGTTACATACAAAATATTAATATACCCTCTTCATCACTTGTCATGGTAAATAATAAATTAATAAATAAATTTAGCTTTTACCTTTCTCTTTCATAGAATTTCGGATCAGAACGTTAATTATGGCAGAGGAAATATGAATTAGAGCTGAAAGAAATAAAAAGGAAATTGTTTGAATTATTATAAAACTAAATATCAAAATCGAAGTAATCGAAAATTCAGTCAAAAAGTATTGAAGACTTTTAAAGCACGCATTCCAAAACCGAGTTCTCTTTTTTAATTCGTGAATAAATGGAAGAAATCGGATTTTTTTAACATTAAAATGAAGACTTTTTTAACGAATTTATCAATATCTTAAAGAATTTTTTAGGGAATGCGGTCCGTAGAGTTTAAAAAATTGTAATTCCTAAATACACCCTACTAAGTTGAAATGTCAAAAAATATCTCTGAATCTATAAGAGATAACTACGACCATATTAAGGGATTATACAGGAGACTATCATAATACAAAATTTCTTCTACCTCAATTTAATTATACATCATTTTTTTTTTGCGAATTTTCAAAAAATCATACCCGAAGTGGTCAACTTTGGGGAGTCACCGGATGCGGACATACTGTGGCCAAAGTTAAAGAAACAAAGAAAACAGGCCATAAAAATAACAGATATCCTTGGCATGTTGGCATACATTTGTAGAGGATATTATGGGTCTCTTATTATGATATTTATTTTGTGGGAATTTAAAAAATCCAACATAACCGATATTGCCGACTTTGAAAGGCTACGAACTACCTCAGTGACCAGTTGGGGCTTATAATCCTCCAAATCAAGTGGAAAATTGCACAGCTATAATCATAATTATTGTATCTAATTTAAATAGAACAATTTTATATTTTGAAGTTTTATATGTTTAAAAGATTATTCCGGACAAACGTTAAAACAACTTCAAATTTTTGGATTTTATTCAAACACTATAATAAATGTATGTGAGAAAATTTAGAAAATCATCTTTCAAATTCCAAATTTATATTTCACATTGATATTCTATAAATACGATTTAGATGAACTTTGCTATGATGATATAGTATGAATTCTGTCTCAGGTTTGCTAGTAAAGCGATACATCAAGTTTTTAGTAAGAACATTCTTAAACAACGTTCTTCAACCAAATAACTTTCTGAAATTTCCGATAGAATTTTTTCGGCATTTACAAAACTGAATTTTTCGGGAAATTTTCGGCAACGATTTCTCTTAAAGAAAT
>PYHX02000494.1:55597012-55627481 GCA_004302925.2 Cochliomyia hominivorax | reverse complement strand
AAACCTTAAATAAATTATTTAACAAACATATGTTTAATCCCATTATTATTTACATTTTATGGTCTTGTGAAAAATCTAAACTTCCCCTTTTTTGTGACCCATAAAAACCCAACAATTTGCACATTCATTCGCACACATACACACAGAAACACATTCCACAAATTGATAGCGATATTCACAAAAACAAATACTTGCAACAATAGACAAAGTAATTAAAAATTACACGATACAAACAATAACAACAACAACAACAAAAATGGAAATAAATAAAACTCAAATCAACAATTCGAATAAAAATACACCTTTTGGAAAAAAAGTGAAACGGAAAAAGACAAAAACATAACGACAATAACTGAAATACCAGAGGGAATTTATAACAAAAGACTTCGTCAAGTTGCAGCTGCGCAAATACGCAAATATATAATTCACTCACACCACAAACATACACTCATCCATGGCAGCCTTACATGTGAACACGCATAAATACTTGCAAACCAATATCACACACACATATGCACACACAAACACACCCATTGCTAGCAAAACAGGAAGAACAATAAAACCAAACTTGGACTCGCACTCTCATCTTCCGATTGTGATGTTAAATGTTTTCGAACGATTTTATATTGAAATTGAGTCCAACTTGCAACGTCAAAATTGAAAATTATTTTAAAACTACAAAATCATTTTGTAAATTAAAATGAAGTTAAATTTTTGAATGAATAAATAAATAGAGGATTATGGCACAAATGCAGAGGGGTGGAGTAGAAAACGGAGTCTACAATTTCATTATAGAAAGTAACGATGACCGAGTTGATGAATGACCAATTGTCAAAAGGTATACAAATATATATTTGAAAGCATATGTTTTCAATCATTTCGGTAAAAAGTCAACTTTGTGGGGACACTATTTTGCAAGAAGGTTACTTATGAAAATATTCACATTCCAGTTCTAGTTCAGGTTCTAGTTCAGTTCTACTTCAGTTTTTAGTTCAGTTTAGTTCGGGTTCTAGTTCAGTTCTATTTCACTTCTAGTTCAGTTCCACTTCAGTTCTAGTTCAGTTTAAGTTCAATTCTAGTTTAAATTTTTATTTAGTTTTAGTTTAAGGTTCTAAATTCAGTTCTAGATCAGTTCTAGTTCAATTCCAGTTCAATTCCAGTTCAATTCCAGTTCAGTTCTAGTTTAGTTCTAGTTTAGTTCTAGTTCATTTCTAGTTCAGTTCTAGTTTACGTTCTAGTTCAATTCCAGTTCAGTTCTAGTTCAAATTCCAGTTCAGTTCTATTTTACGTTCTAGTTCAATTCCAGTTCAGTTTCCAGTTCAGTTTTAGTTTAGTTTTAGTTCATTTCTAGTTCAATTCCAGTTCCGTTCTAGTTTAGTTCTGGTTTAGTTCTAGTTCAGGTTCCTATTACGATTCTATGGTAGACTCTTGATCAGTTCAAGCTTAGTTCTAGTTCACTTCTAATTTACTTCCAGTACCATTCGATTTCTCTTTGAGTTTTCAACCCAATTCACCTCAACACGGTTTTAGTTTCACTCCATAGTTCCAACCTCATTTTAAGTCCACTTTAGTTTAGTTTTGTTACTAAAACTTGAAATATCTGATTCAACTTAATTTGTTTATGGTTCAAAGTAGCGCAAACAATATTTCGTTATAAAAAAAAAATATTTGAACTGAAGCTGTTGAAAGGCAAATAAAAATTGCAGGCGTCTCTCAATGGTCCAAAACAAAAAAATAATGTTGGGATGCAGTTAAAACAAAATCAACTGTAAATTTGAACCCCAAAATATTTCAATATTTTGCAGCTGAACTTCAACTCATCAGACATGAACACAAACATTAAAGAAGAAAAGTAATTTTGTTTATAGCGATTTTTAGAAGGGGTCATTTTGTTATTGTATTATTTATATAAAACCAATTAGCTAACATCCATTCATTCGCTCATTTTATACAGATACCCTGCAGTTCTGATATGCTATAAGATTTTTAAAAATGTGTGAGAAATAACAATGTAAACACATTATTTAACTGATTCCAATTGATGCCCTTGTAATGCAAGTAAACAGTTATAAATGACATCGACCAAGTGATTAGTCGGACAAATATCCTCGATTTTATGTGATCAGATCAGAGATGAGGGAACTACTGGTTCATACAATAATTATCCAGTAAAAAAAATGTAAAAGGGCAAAGTAACTGTAGTTTTCTTATTTATTTCCAGTTTTAATTATTGAATTTGAATAATTTTTATTTGTTCCTGTGTTCCACTAACGAATCCAGACAACACACGGTCACACTCAGTTCGACATGATGATGATTCACATTTAATATGCAACAAGGCCCAAATATCTCAAGAGTCTTATTGTTATTGTTGCAAACAAACCAGTTGCATCTGAATGATTTTGTGTTTAAAAACCCTTAAACATGCAAATTATTTGCAAACAAACTTTCCAGCCTGTTTTTTTTTTTCCTTTCGAGAAATGCAGACAACATTTTGGTCACAATTCATGATGATTTTTTAACGATGCGATGGCTGCATGGTTTTCGTTGATAATCGACTATAAAAGAAAATAATTTTGATAATTTTTCTGCTCAAAACCTAAAGTAATTAAATAGGAAGTATGTGTAATGTTATGTATTTATGTATGTATATATGTATGTATGTATGTATATATGTATGTATGTATGTATGTATGTATGTATGTATGTATGTAAGTATGTTATGTATGTATCGTCTAGACTCTAAAACGGCCGGGACAAATTTGTTGAAATTTTCACAGAATCCTTTCAAAATACCCGAATACAACACAGGCTTTACAAAATTCCTAATAGGACCAGGGGGAGAAGTACCCCCCCATACGAAGCAAATATTGAAAAAATAAAATTTTTAAAGAATTATTACAGTGAGAGTTCTCAAATTTATTCCCAACAACTTTCTCAAAAAACTGTTTTACTGGAGAAAATGTAGGACGGATAAGACCATTGGCGGGGTATCGCCCATACAAAGCATATAATTGATTATCGAATTTAATGAACTTAAACAGTGAGAGTTCTCCACAAAGAACTGTTTGACTGGATTAAACGTGAGACGGATAGGAAAAAGGAGATAGATATATGCCCTATACAAAGCATATATTGATTATCGAAAATCTAAAGAACTATAACAGTGAGAGTTCTCAAATTTGTTTCCAACAACTTTCTCAAGGGACTGTTTTACTCAAGCTACATTTGTTTTTTATCAAACGTAAATTTTCGGGTAGCAGGTTGCTTCCAATTCAAAAGTGAATAAATATTCGTTAATTTATATTTAAATTAATTTCTAATTCAATTCCAGTTCAGCTCTTGTTTTAGTATAGTTCCAGATAAGTTGTACTACATACTTAGAACCTAGAACTGAACTATGTTAGGTTTTGGTAGATGTTTTGCTATGAGCGAACTATCCAAATGGCTCCGTTTTGGCAAATCCAGTAAAAATATAAGATTAGAGTCAATTAATTACTAGTTATTTTGGGCTAGATCCTGTTATTTTGCATGATCCTCGATAAAGAACGTAAACCGTTCTTGCTATAGAAACAGCGGTCAATGAAAATTAATTTGAATTGCCCTGAAATTTCATAAAGTTAGCTCGATATGCCCTTGCGGCTGTTCTACTATTGTTAAGTGTATGCCACATCTCTAGGAAGTGCCTAAATATGAGCAAGAATGCATCCTAAGGTAATATCACCAATGTTTAGCCGGCCATGTCTGCATAGATAGGCCTGATTGCCTATTTCTAACTGATTTCATAAATATTCCATCTCCTAAGAATCTTTACATGCTTTAATAAATATTTAAGCCTGACGACGGGGCCAATACCACAGTTTATCTTAGAACCGTCGGAGGATTAGCTGCAGTATTATATATCTCTGTAGAATTAACACCATTCCATTCGATTATGGTGGAAATTAGAAAACATTTCGCTGTACCGAAACCACAGAAACAGTACCATTTCTATTACGCTTGGATTTTCTTTAGTTATATTGTCCAGTGGTTTCAAATCTCTAAATATCATCACTTTCAGAAATTTATCTGAAACTAGTATCTTAAAATCGTCCACTATAGTCAAGAGTTCTATAGATCAAATCGTAAAAATCGAGTTAACGACAAAGCCAAAGTGAAGTTGACATCACTTTGTGAAGAGTTCAACATGGATGTCAGCCAAATTCAACATTTAAATTGATGGATGATCGAGAGAAAGTAGTTTAGATTCCCCTTATGGAATCTCACGTTACCATCCACAATATCATTGGAGTCGGTAATGACAGTCTTAATTAGAATTAGCAGACTTTCAGTTTAGATTTCTGACCAACTTGCGCTATTCTGATATACTTTTGCACCACGAAAGGTTGCTTAATCCTTTTTACTAAATATGCATTATTAAATTAACCCACCAGGTGCACTGTCTAATCTTCGAAATCCAGAATTTTCCCACTTTGTACTTCAGAAGTCCATTGAACTTAAACAGTGTTTCTGAATCGCTACATTCTGAATTATAATGTCAAATACTGTTTTAAAAGAAAGATCTTTTGATTAACTGATATGTTTCCAGCTTAACCCTAAAAGTAAGGATTTCATAAAAAAGGACTGACTGTTAGAAACATTTTGACTTCCTATTTTTTCGAATTCAATGAAATTCAATGTGGACATCAAAGAAGACTTTTGGAATATTTTTTTATTCAAAACTTAAATAACAAAATTTTTACTTTAGCATGAAGTCTAACATTATGATATTAATAATGATCTACATAATTTTCAGATCCTATTTCAAGTATATTCTATTTCAGATCTGATTTAGCTTCTCCTCCTTTTTCTAGATCAGTTATAGTTCAGTTCAAGTTTAAATTTTCGTTCTAGTTTAAATTTTGAATCATTTCTAGTTCAGTTCTAAATTAATTCTAGTTCAGTTCAGTTTTAATTCAGTTTTAGGTCAGTTCTAGTTTTGATTTATTTCTAACTCAGTTCCATTTCAGTTCTATTTCTAGTTTTAGATCAGTTCAATTTCAGTTATAGTTCAGTTCTAGTGAAGTTTGTTCAGTTCAGTTCCTTATAGTCTTTTCAGACATTGTATATTCAGAAATATATATTTAGTTGTTTTCACAATTTAAGGCACAATTTTCTAGATATTTCCTTTATCTAACAAATCACTTGATTCAATGGAAAATTCAAAAATTCCCTCCAAAACTTTAACAGCATTAATTTCTCCCTCATAAATTTCAAACTGTCTAAAATTAATTATATAAAATTATTTTCAATTTATTTATAAAAATATTTAACAAAATCAAATAAATAAAGTGATTCACCAAAATCCCTCATTTTGCCCCGAATAACAATATAAAATAACACAAAACACACTCCAAAGATTTTCTGGCATAAATCAGAGAAGAAAATCCACTAAATTCAAAATAATTTCCGAAAATAGAAATCAAAAAAAGAAAAAAAATTCCATTAACAAGATGTTTTCACTGCAAACAACAAAAATATCGAACATGAATTAAACTCCTGTTGCAGCATTTTCGCGCATTATGATGACAAAGAATTTTTATGTTTCCAATGAAAACAACAAAAAAAAAAAACATTAAAATTTCAAAACGAATTCGATGACTCTTAAGGAGGCATCAAAAGTTATTACCCTCTTGTTTGGGACAAGAAGAGAAACTTTAGAATTGTGTTGTTATTGCTGGTGAGGCAACAACAAAATGTTGCCACAAAACGTGTCTCTTTCGTTCGTTGTTGTTTTAACACACAAACAAACAAACAAGAAATCTGAAAACGTTAAAGAAATTATCGAAAACCTTCATAATTCACAGGTACTAATGATCTCTTGATACTTAAGAAACGAGAATATTGAAAACGTTCTATTATTTACACCGTTTCCCACAAAATAGAATATTGTAATATATATTTTTGAAAATGAATCTTAATATTTTCCAGGCAACAGTGTGATCTCATATTTTCTTCATAACCAATTTTAATTTTGTTGCATTTCGAGAGTTTGTCTGTCTCTCCGTCTGTCTGTGTGATGAAAATTACATGGAATCACTTTGTAAAATATCTTGTCCATCATTTGACACATAACACCCGAGTGTATTTGGATTTTTATGTTCAAAACTAAAAGTATTAGAAGAGACAACGATTTGAAAGCTTCCTAAAATGAACAAAAGTTTTTTTCTTTTAAATTAGCTTTTCTTTTTTATTTCTATTTTATTGTCAAATATTTATAGTGAATTTTATATGCATTTCAAGATATCGACACATTTTCAATTTATTTTTAGAAAAAAATAATATTTTATAAGGAAAATAATTATTAATAAATATTCCGAAATTCAATATAAAATCCAATTTGCTGACAAATTAAGATTTTTCGATTTTATTTTTTCATAAATTATTATTCGACCGATTCAATATATATTTGGGCGAGATTTAAAACTGAAGTAAAACTAAACTAGATCTAAACTAAAAGTGAGCTAGAACTGAACAAGTACTGAACTAGAATTAAATAACAGTTGATATAGAACTGAATTAGAACTGATTTATAACTGAACTAGAACTGGACTAAAACTGGACTAGAATTGAACAACAACAGAACTTGAACTGAACTAGCACTGAGCTAGAACTTGACTAGAACTGAACTAAAACTGAACTAGAACTGGACTAAAACTGGACTAAAACTGGACTAAAACTGGACTAAAACTGGACTAGAACTGGACTAGAACTGAACTACAACAGAACTTGAACTGAACTAGCACTGAGTTAGAACTGGACTAGAACTGGACTAAAACTGAACTAAAACTGGATTAGAACTGAACTACAACAGAACTTGAACTGAACTAGCACTGAGCTAGAACTGGACTAAAACTGGACTAGAACTGAACTACAACAGAACTTGAACTGAACTAGCACTGAGCTAGAACTGGACTAGAACTGAACTAAAACTGGATTAGAACTGAACTACAACAGAACTTGAACTGAACTAGCACTGAGCTAGAACTGGACTAAAACTGGACTAGAACTGAACTATAACAAAACTTGAACTGAACTAGCACTGAGCTAGAACTGAACTAGAACTGAACTAAACTGAACTAAAACTGAACTAGAACTGGACTGGATCTAAACAAGAACTGGACTAGAACTGAACTAAAACTGGACTAGAATTGAACTGAAACTAAACCTGAATAGAAAACGAACTGAAATTGATCTAAAACAGAACTGAACTTGAACCTGAATTCGAAACTGTACGTCATCTAAACAAGAACTGAATATTATTTTTAGAAAATAAATCTTTCATATAAACATTTTGGAGAATAATACAAAAAGTTAAGAGCCAAAGATGCCAGATAAACAAAATATTTATAAATTAATTTTAAATGTTTGTCAGCTATTAATTATGGTATTAATAATTTAATCACCCTAAATATTTCTCAAATATTTCCATTTCTAAAAGAAAACGATTTTAATTAATTTAATTCACCGATTTGTCAAAACATTTCACATTTCACCCTTTAATTTAATATCATTTTTTGAGGAAGTAAAAGTCATCGTTAAATTATCATTAATTCCATAAATTCATCGGGTCAATAATACTTTTTTTATTTTTACTAATTGTTCGGCTTAATTTCCTCTTTATTATAAAACGATTATTTGTAATTTTTTTTAATAAAATTTTATAATTAGAAAAAAGTCTTTTTAACAAAAACACTTGTTTATTTGTGTGTGAATGAATATTAATTTATGCATTCAAATTTCCGTTTGCTGTAAAGTTTAGATCAAAAAAAAAATGCGCTAAAAGAGAAACCAAAAAAAAATTTATAATTTTTTATCATAAATAATTTACACATACAGAATACAGTCACTACGAATAGTAAACGCACAAAATTTATATATGAAAATATTCATATTTTGAAGGAATATAATCGAGTTTCATGTTAAAATCCTTCCAAAAATAATTTTATTTATACTTTTTACTTGAGATTTATTTAAAAATGGCCCTCCTTTCGGAAGGCTTTACTAAAAAATTTATTTTAGACTCATTAGAGTGCTCCTCTCCACGGAAATCTTTAGTAAAAGGCGAAAGATTTATTCGACAACTGAAGAGAAGCCAGAGTAATTTAATCATCAATAATCTCCAATAATATAAGTAAAATTTTAAATAAACTCAATGAGAATTATAACATAAGACACATTTAAAGATAAGAAAAATGTATTTAAATGTTAAATAAGGGATGAATTGCTAAGTATTAGGAAACACACATTAACAGAAGATATTCAAAGGGTAAGAAATTCAAGATTTATAAGAAAATAAAAAAATAAATGAAACCAACCATTTTTAATTGTTCTGTTTCTGTCCAGTACAGTACTCAGTCGGTTCTAGTTCAATACTTCTTCAGTTTGGCATCAAATCTAGTTCAGTTCCAGTTTAGTTCGTGCTCAGTTCTAGTTTAGTTTAGGTTCAGTTCTAGTTCAATTCCAGTTCAGTTCTAGTTAAGTTTTAGTTTAGTTCTAGTTCAGTTCCAGTTCAGTTCTAGTTCAGTTCTAGTTCCAGTTCAGTTGCAGTTCAATTCCAGTTCAATTCGAATTCAGTTCTAGTTCAGTTCTAGTTTAGTTCTAGTTTAGTTCTGGTTCAGTTCTAGTTCAGTTCCAGTTCAATTCTAATTCAGTTCTAGTTCAGTTCTAGTTCAGTTCTAGTTCAGTTCTAGTTCAGTTCTAGTTTAGTTCTGGTTCAGTTCTAGTTCAGTTCTAGTTCTAGTTCAATTCCAGTTCAATTCTAGTTTAGTTCTAGTTCAGTTCTAGTTCAGTTCCAGTTCAATTCCAGTTCAATTCTAGTTTAGTTCTAGTTCAGTTCTAGTTCAATTCCAGTTTCAATTCCAGCTCAATTCTAGTTCAGTTCTAGTTTAGTTCTGGTTCAGTTCTAGTTCAGTTTTAGTTCAATTCCAGTTCAATTCCAGTTCAATTCCAGTTCAATTCCAGTTCAATTCTAGTTCAGATTTAGTTCAATTCTAGTTCAGTTCTGATTCATTTTAATTAATGGGACTCCTTTAATTTGAATTTGATCTAGTGAAATTTATGGGATCCCGATTTTGTTTTTGTAAATAATTTTTTCTTAACCACTGTAAAATATCCACGTAATTATATCACAGTGTATAATTTTAATTTTCCTTCTCCGACTGAAACTAATTCGCTTTAAAAATAAACTAAAACAAAAAGAAACAAAAGAAAAAAACTGTAATAAAACTGAGAATGACAAAAATGTTAAAATAATGAAAATATTTCGATGATCAGAGAAAACCAGAGTAAAGTAAATTTCCCATAAACGCATTCGGCATAAAGTGTTGGGTTGGAAACTAATTCAACTCCTACTTCTGGGTCTCGTCGCATGCAAACGATAAGAAGAAAAAGTGTTGCTCTGTTACAAATTCTATAAAAGAATGAAAAATAAAAGAGAAAATCGTAAAAAAAGAGTGGAACTAAAAAAAAGAGGGCGTTAAGTAAAAGTGGAAATAAAAATAAAAGTGGTAACGACCAGGGCTCTAAATTAGTTTTCAACATTAATTCTGGTCATTGTTTATTTCACCTTAAATGAATGGACGACATGCAGGGTTTTAGCACCCTGACATGTTGGACAGTTGAATCAGTTGGTTTCAGAGGAAAAAAATAGGGTTTCGCATTTCCCTTTTGTCGACATTTATTGTTGGTTGCTGCCTTTTGGGTATAAAACATATATTTTTTATGTTTAAATTCTTATTTATCATTTATGGACGGCAAACTTTATTATTAGAGAATAGAAAAAATTAATTCGAAAGATATTTTGATAATTATGTGTCCATCGAATATCTCATTCTTCGAAAAATACTTAATTTGTCACAAATTTATATACATTATTTCTTTGAGTATCTTCTTTGCCTGGTCGTGTGCATTACCTTATTCATCCCTTATTTTGCATTAAAAGACATTATTCATTATTCTTATATTTTCCTTTTTCTGTTGTTATAATTCTCATTGAGTTTATTTAAAATTTGACTTATATTATTGGAGATTATTGATGATTAAGTTACTCTGGCTTCTCTTCAGTTGTCGAATAAATCTTTCGCCTTTTACTAAAGATTTCCGTGGAGAGGAGCACTCTAATGAGTCTAAATTAAATATTTTTTGTAAAGCCTTCCGAAGGGAGGGCCATTTCTAAATCAATTTCAATTTCAGAACTTTAAAAGAGTAAAACAAAGTATGTTTAGAAGTTATATAAAAAAATTTTGCTGATAGTAATTCCGGAATCTTTAAGGTTTGAATTAATAGCAAATTTTCTAAAAATCAAGAATTTATTAAATATTTTCTCTAAGTTGAATATTTCTCCATTTTTTCTAAATCGGGAATTTTTTAAAAAATTTAGTTTTTGTAAAAAAAAAATTCTGAACAGATTTTATAGAAATAATTTTAACAACCAGAATTCGTAAAAAAATTTTCTCTAAATCGTGAATTATACAAAATTGTGATATTTTCCAAAAACAACTTTAATTAAATATATATTTTTTGGAACAATTTTTTCTCAAAACAGAAAATCCAAAGAAATTAAAATATTTATCACATTTTTTTTACAAAGAAGTGATAACGAATAATTCTCAACTCACGTTTTTTATTTAAACCTTTGAATCCAAGTATTATTTGATACCTGTTTTGATAAAGTTACCTTTGTAAAACGTCTCGGTCATTATGGTTAACGTCTAAGTAAAGAATATATCGTTATTTTGATCAAAATGTGTGACCAGAAAAAAGTGCGTAATTAAACTTGGTCCTTTAAAAAAAAGTTGGTCATGTATTGTAAAAGTCTGCCATCAAACAAATTTATTAAACTGTGCTGGGAAAATTGGTCCCTTTATTGGCAAACCTGGGTTCAGGTAAAAGGAATGTTTTTAAAGCCAAAAAAAAAGCATTTTCCAAAAAACTTCAGTGCCCAAACTATTTGGTATGAAAAGTGAAAGCTAAAAGCATTCAAGTCTCAAAAAGTTCCCAACAATTCTACAACCTTTTTTTGTTATATTTACTATCTTTTTTGGTTCAGTGTATAAAGTTAATTTCCAAGTGTTTTTTCAAAACTTTGTCATTCGTTCTTAATAAAATAAAAGATAAATGAAAGAAATTATTTAAAATTTGGACCAGTTATAGCATAACAAATTCGCCAAGATCGTTAAATAGCAAAATTTTTGAATTTATCTTCAACTATAACAGACAAAGTTGTGTCATATGAAAACTTTTAAAACTGGTTTAGTTATAAGAATCTGGATCATTTTATATATTTTTATTTCTCGCAGTCTTCAACTTTGGGACTCTGTGTATACGGCCTCCTTAGGTTTACAATAACCAAATTGAAAAATTAAACTCTTCTTTACCTTTAATCTCACTGAGGGAAATTTCATTAAAATCGATCTTAACATTCGGAGGTAACAGTTTTAATTCTATACTAAGAAATAACTTTTACTCATACCTAATATTATCAAACAAACATTATAAACATATTTAAAGTAAAAAAAATGTTTGTATGGTATAATTATTCTTCTTCTTCCCTTGTAAACAATTTGAAACAGGTTCCTCTATTAATATTAAAAACAAAACCTCAAAATGGAAATAATGAAAATAAGAGACGTATTGAAGCAGGTGTTTCAGTTTTCAAAAATGTAAATTCTTGTATTCAAAACAAATGTGAAATAGAGGTGGAATCGGAATTCGTATTTGGACGAATTGTTATGGTTAGTTTGAAGTTCACGTCTTTATTTGGAATCGTTTTTATTTATTTATTTTTTATGGGGTCTTGATGCAACTTAAAACAATGTTGTTGTTTGTTGTTGTTGTATTTTTGATATTTTTTTAGTTTAGTAAATGCGATCTAAACTATTTTTCTCACTTCCTCTCGGTTTGTCTCTGTGTTTTACTCTTTTTGTCGTGGTGGTGTGTTCTTTTTGAAATACTTCCTTTTTTTCCATAGAGCGACTGTCCATTTGTTTTAGAAGGTTCTTTTTGTTTCAAGTGAAATGGAATTAACCTCTAATGGGTTGAATACCTGTTAATGGACATTATTTTCATTATAATTTCTTTGGAATATTTATTTTATTATTTAAAGTCGTTAATCAATTTATTTCCATTTCCGAAACTGAAAAAAGAAATAATTGATTTCTATTATTTTTATTATTTTTTTAAGAAATTTAAATTCCCACGATCTTTTATCTAGTTATACCCTACACCACCACGGGTGGTGAAAAGGGTATATTAACTTTGGCATTTCGTGTGTAACGCTAAGAAGGAATCATCTCAAAATCATATCATCACATCATAATCTGAGTCGATTTAGCTATGTCCGTCTCTCTGTCTTTCTCACATCCGAAGTAATTGACAGAGCTCAATGAAACTTGCCCTGTGTATTTCTTATAGTCCTGAGAAGTTGCCTATTTAAAACCAGCAAATTCAGTTCAGGAAAAAGATATCGACCGTTATCTACGACAACTTCTAATTTAAAGCGAAAAACTTTCATAAAATCATCAATTACAAATCATCAAGATTTCTTTGTTATAAAAGAAATACATACATACATACATACATACATACATACATACATACATACATACATACATACATACATTGTATGCGTTTTTGAGTGTATATGTGAGTTTGTATGTGCTTTTAATGTACATGTACGAAGGGTATTTCAGATTCGTCATAGCCGAGTGTAGCATTCTTACTTGTTTTTATTTAAATGTCTTATTGCAGAATGATTAATGTTCTTTTAGGGTCATAATTTAAAAACAAAAGACATTAACATATAGATTAACATAATTTTTAACTGATAAGATCGATTGCTTGATCAATTGTATTGTTTACTGAACAGTGGTCTCGAAACTTGTTTATGGAAATAATTCCTTTATTTTTGGAAATAACAAATATTTTTAAATGAAATTTCAAGAAAACATTTTTGAGATGATTTCCAATTGATTTGGAGAAACACAAATTTATAGTGGGTGCAGGGAATCATGGCGAGGCCTTCAAGGTTGGTTAGCTCAGATATGAATTTTTTCTTTTATAAATGATCATTGAAAGATATATGTTCTTGGAAATTTCAGTTTTTAATGAAATTCCACTCGAACCTTAAAGAAATGATTTGCAATTGATTTGGAGAAGCATGAATTTATATTGGATCTGGGGAACAGTGGCTGGGTCTCCAATTTAGGTCACATTACGTTCTTTGAAAACAAATATTTTTAGCGAACTTTCACAGAGACATTCTTGTTGCGTTTTAAAATTGATTTGGAGCAATACAAGTTTATGGTGGATCCATGGAACCCGCCAATATTTTAAAAAATAATTTGATTAAAAAATTTGTTGCTATTGGATTCATCGAACTCCAAAATTGTTCATCTCTTTATCTTTTTATAAAAAAGGAAGTGTTTATATATGTGTGTATTTAACGTATAGACTCTAAAACGGCCGGGCCAAATTTGATGAAATTTTCACAGAATGATCCCAAAATACCTGAAAGTAACATAGACTATACAAAATTCCGATAGGAACAGGGTGAGAATTGCCTCCCCCCATACAGAGCAAATATTGATAATCGAATAAACTATAACAGCGATATTTCTCAAATTTGGTCCCAACAAACTTTCTTAAAGAACTGTTATAAATTTATTTTTTATCGAAATTCCACAGAGCTATTCTTAAGGTGGTCTACAATTGAGTTAGAGGAGCACAAATCCATAGTATGTCCAACGGACGTTTGGAGAACTCCAAAATTTGTCATCTCGGGTTTGAATCACCAACAATTTGATTTATAACTTCTTTAAATATTAAACGTTTTTAAACAAAATTTCATACAAATATTCTTGAACTATTTTGCAATTGATCCGCATCCAGAGGTTGGAAGGAGGACATCTGAAATTGCTTATCCCAAGTTTTAAACTTAAAAAAACGTCTAGAACTTAATTTACAATTTGTTTAAAAATAATATATAATAAAGTTAATAGAGGATTCAAGGAAAAGAAAGAGGACCTTAGGGAGGACTAAAATTGGTCACCTCAAGTTTGAAACAAAAACCCCAAAAAGTCATATTCAAAAAAGGTTCAAAATTTTATTTTATCTATCAGATCAGTAAATGGAAATTGGAAAAAAAAATTCTTTCATACATTAAGTGACTAATTTTGTAGGTCCACCACTTGTCTCTAAGACACGCTATGTGCTCCTCCAAATCAATTGCAATACACTTTAGAAAATTCCATGTAAACTTTAATTTCTAAATATTCAGAAGTTCCAAAGTTAAACAATTCTGAAACTCTATGAATGAAATTTTGTCTGTTTTTTTTTCAGAATTCATTCACCTCCTCTTGTCCCCTAAACTCAATAACACTCAAGGCTTCTCCAAGTCATTTGGAACACATCACATGAATGTTCGTATAAAATTTCTGTTAAAAAATATTCAGTAATTCTCAACCTTCAGAATTATTTCCGAAAAGAGCGCTTTGAGACCACTGTGTGACTTGTTGAACAAAATTTATTTAGATAAAAAGTTCTAGAACTGAAAACCTCTATTTAGTAAAACAAACTTAAAACAGTATTTAATTCGTTTTAGTAAAATGAATTTTCAATTTCCTTAACATAAATCATTTTTACTATAATATTCTGAATACTTTTCTGAATATTTCTTATCACTTTTGACTCCACTAAAACAAAGAAGACAATGAACTTTTACTTATGGAAAAAAGAACATAAATTTCAGTTTTATTTTTAAAATACGAATTCGAAAAAAATGGAAATTTTCATAATTTTTAATTATTAATTTTAAAATAAATCACGTTTTCAATGTTGTTACAACAACACATCTCTAACATTTACATCCATTAAATCCATCCAGCTGATGACAGGAAATATTTTCAAATCGAACAAATTTGAAACAAGAATTCTAACAAAATGTTCTCATTTTTCATATCGATCAGACATTGAAGTCATTTAACAAATATGCATTTATTTTTTTCTTTTCTTCCAAAAAATATTTTTTAATATATAAATCAGATGTCGTGTCAAACTTTTAAACATATTTTTCTAAATCACCTTCTGTCAATATGTTTATTTTTCTTGAAAACCGAAATAGAAATATTTATTTAAATATTCGATAAAGAAATTCCGGAATATTTGTATGTTTGTGTAAGTGGATTTTGGTTACATAAAACCACTAATTATTAAAGGTCTCCCCCTCTCCATAGCAAATAGTTATTGTAATCATAAGCTAATGCTAATGAAAGATGAAGAGGGAACAATTTTTAAGAAACCATTAATGGTCGAACACATGAGGGGATTAACAGAGAATCAAGTTTATTCTCCCAAAAAAAAGTTCAGTGTTATTGTGCATAATAATATTTAAAATGGGAAGGAATCCTTAAATTAGATTTAAAAGATTTTAAATTAATAGAACTGGAAATAAACTTGAATTGAACTTGAGCTGAACTAGAAATTGAACAAAAACCTGAACTAGAACTGAAGTGGAACCTGAATTAAAATTGAAGTAGAACTGAACTTGTAATTTACAGAAATTAAACTAGAACTAACAGAACTAGAACTGAATTAGAACTGAATTCTAAAAGAACAGAACTAGAACTGAGCAAGGACTGAATTAAAACTGGACCAGAACTGAACTTGAACTGAATTAGAACTGAATTCTAAAAGAACTAGAACAGAAATAGAACTGACCAAGAACTAAACTAAAACCTAATTAGAACTGAACTAGAACCGGACCAGAATTAAACTAGAACAAAACTAGAACTAACAGAACTAGAACTGGATCAGAACTGAACTTAAACTGAATTAGAACTAAACTAGAACAGAACTAGAACTGAATTCTAAAAGAACTAGAACAGAACTAGAACTGAACTAGAACCGGACTAGAATTAAACTTGAACTGAAACTGAACTAAAAATGAACTACAAATGAACTAGAACTTAACTTAAACTGAACTAGAACAAAACTTGAATAGAACTAGAACTGAATTTTTACGGTACTAGAACTGAACTAGAATTGAACCAGAACTGAACGAGAACTAAATTACAACTAAACCAGAACTGAATTTTAATAGAACTGAACTCGAACTGAAATAGAACTGAACTAGAATTGAACTAGAACTGAACTAGAACTGAAATAGAACTGAAATAAAATTGAACTAGAACTGAACTAGAACTGAACTAGAACAGAGCCAGAACTGAACTAGAACTGAACTAGAACTGAAATAAAACTGAAATAAAACTGAACTAAAATTGAACTAGAACTGAACTAGAACAGAGCCAGAACTGAACTAGAACAGAGCCAGAACTGAACTAGAACCGAAAAAGAACTGAAATAAAATTGAACTAAAACTGAACTAGAACTGAACTAGAACAGAGCCAGAACTGAACTAGAACTGAACTAGAACAGAGCCAGAACTGAACTAGAACTAAAATAGAACTGAACTAGAACCGAAATAGAACTGAACTAGAACTGAGCCAGAACTGAACTAAAAATGAATTAAAATCTAAACTAGAATCTGATCTAAAACTGAATTTAACCAAAGCTTCAAGTATCTATAATTTTCTTGGGGGTTCTTCCTGAACGATCATCGAATTTATTTATTCCTCTGTGTTTTTTATTATTGTAAATGCATTTTCATACTTTATTTTATGGTTAATTTGATTAAAGTCCAAAACATCAAGAACACTCAAGTATTTTTTTATTATCGTTTGTTTTTTTTTTTTCATACAACATTACCTGAACCTCCCAACCCTCAAGGCAACATTTTTTTTATATTAAAAAGATTCAAGATTTTTCTTCTTTATAACTTTTTTTCTTCATTTTTTTCTTTCGTTCCATAATAAAAAAACAAAAACAAAAACTTTGATTTGTAAAATTCTCTTCAGTTCAGATTTATTATATTTTTTATAAATTTTTTTGTTGCAAAAGAAATTGTTGCATTAATGCAAAAAAATGCATATAAATATGCATTTATTTAAATGTGGTGCAAAGTAGTCTGACTGTCTGTCTGTCTCGCTGTTGATCTTTACAGTTGACGATCTGTACATTTAATGTTGCTGCTGTTGTTGTTGTTATTATAATGTTATTGTAAAGCTTATTGGCCTGATAAAGTATAAAGAAGTACATAATGTGAGCAAATGAGTACCACGATCATAGAGTTTTGCATTTAAAGTTCTTTTCTTTATTTTTTGTTTTTGTTTTTTTTTTTCTTTTTTTTTTTTTGTTGTTGTGATAATCCTTTTATAAGTAGATTTTATTCCAAAAATAGACCTCAAGTACTCAGACTGGCGTCTTATAAAAAGTATTTTATATATATATTTTTTTTAATTCTGATATTTTTTATGTTTTGTTGCTTTAATTTAGTGGTATTTTTAATGATTTTTTAATATGCTCTATTTGTGGGCTGAATGACTTGGCGTTCAAAAAACTCTCTCACCCTTTAAAGGGCAACAATAAAAAATCGGGAATGTTTGTTATAATGTGCGTGTTTTTTTCAAAAATAAATATATTTTTTTTAAAGAATTTTAAGTGGAATTTTACATGGACACATAAATAGATTAGAATTTTATATAAAATCGGGGGACTTAATTTTTGGAAAAATAATTTTAAAATTAAAAATTATTTTTGAAAAGTTTTTAAAATCAATTTGAAAATATTTTAATTCATATAAAAATATATCAAAAATATATTAAATGATCGTATATACAGAATCTATATTATAGACTTCTCGAAGCATTTGTGAGCTAATAGACAGAGGGTGAAAAATATAACGACTCTCACTAATATAATATTTTTTCGGTCTCTTTCTTCTCTATTTCCCTTATTCATAATCAGTGCTCTAGTTCAGGTTCTAGTTCAGAATCTAGTTTCGGTTCTAGCTCGGGTTCTAGTTTAGGTTCTGGTTCAGGTTCTAGTTAAGTTCAAATTCAGGTTCTAGTTTGGATTCTAATTCAGGTTCTAGTTCATGTTTTAGCTCAAGTTTTAGTTCAGGTTCTAATTCTAGTTCAGGTTCTTCTTTTGGTTCTAGTTCAGGCTTTTGTTCAGCTTCTAGTTCAGGTTTTAGTTCTTCTTTAGTTCAGGTTCTAATTCAGGTTCTAGTTCAGTTCTAGTTTAGGTAATTTTTTAGGTTCTAATTCAAGTTCTTGTTCAGTTCTAGTTAAGATTCTTCTTAGGTTCTAGTTCAGGTTCTAGTACAGTTTCTTGTACAGGTTCTAATTCAGGTTCTAGTTCAGGTTCTAGTTCAAGTTCTCGTTTAGGTTCTGGTTCAGATTCTAGTTAAGGTTTAAGCTCAAGTTCTAGTTCAGGTTCTTCTTTTGGTTTTAGTTCAGGTATTAATTCATGTTGAGTTCAGGTTCTAATTCAAGTTCTAGTACAGTTTCTTGTACAGGTTCTAGTTCAAGTTCTCGTTTAGGTTCTGGTTCAGATTCCAGTTCAGGTTTAAGCTCAAGTTCTAGTTCAGGTTCTAATTCTGGTTCTTCTTTGGTTCTAGTCCAGGTTTTAGTTCATGTTCTGGTTCAGTTCTAGTTCAAATTCTTCTTAGGTTCTAGATCAGGTTCTAGTACAGTTTCTAGTTCAATTCTTGTCCATTTCTAGTTCAGTTCTATTTAAGGTTCTTTATCAAGTTGTAGTTCTGTTCTACTTTCAAATCAGAAGTAAAACAAAGTTACAGAATTATTTTCAAGAAAAACGTTTAAGACCAATTTCAATATCGGAGATGAAAATTTTAGAGTTTGACCCCAGAACCCACTATAAATTCCAGCTCTTTGTAATCAATCAAGTTCAAACGTCTCAAGATTTTCTATGTATTATTTTATTATAAAATATTCTATAGTTCCAAATTAACGCAATTAACTCCAAACAAAAAACGTTTTGCGATAACTTTTCATTTTTTAGAGTTTTATACTCTTCCTCTGGGAACTTGTGCTCTTTGACATCAATTGGAAATTACCTCATGAATGTTCATGCATCTTCAGCAGTTCCCATTTTAAAGAATTATTTTAAAGTAGTTTTGGAACCACTATGTATCTATCAGATTCTTTCCATCTCTAAAAAGGGTTTATTTAACAAAACTTCATTATTTAAAAAAAACTCATATCTACCAAATCTTTCACTCAATACCAGCACTTTTAATTTTCAAAACAATAATGAAATCCTGTTAAAATAACATTAATTCCCTTTGTCAGCAAAATTTATAATAATTCTTAAGCGATTTGTTTTAATAAAAATCAAAACCGAGAACTCAGCATAAAAATAACAACAAGAAAAACAACAATCAAAACTGCAACAAACTAAAAACGTATTCGACATTTTGACAGTTGAGAAAAATGTAAACAAAATAGACAAGAAATAAGAAACTGTCAACACCAATCAATAATAAAACATCGTGTGTTTAGCACTTTAGAAGAAGAAGAAAAAAAGATTCAAAATAAAATTAAATTAAAAAAAGGCAGAATTACGAGGGTCCAATAAAGCATCTGGAATAATAATAAAAATTTCAAAATGTTTTTAGATAAATTATTATCGATGTTGTTATTGTTGTTCTTTATAAATACGCCTTGATTTTGATATGATTTTCTAAACTAGACGCAAGAGAGGGAGTGAGAGAGACAGAAGATAGAATCTGAAGAGATTTCATTAACAATGATTGACATCCATTTCATGTTTCTATTAAACATGATATCGACTGAAGTTGGAAAAAAATTGATATTGAAGGGAAGTAAAATGAAATGAAGTGGTGGAAAATATGAATTAATGAATGATGAACTAATGTAGCGAACAAGAAGCTACAAATATGCGTTAGGGAGAGGTAGTCACTTGACATGGCATTTCAATGGCCTTTTAGTAAAACATTAAACATTTGATCCTCTATTATATGAATTTCTCTTTGTTGTTGTTGTTGTTGTTAAAGTCGTATTATATTTTCGATCACTCCCTTTGCTTGTTTTTGTTATAATTTATGATTTTGTTTTCTTGAAATTTTGTTCTGATTTTAATTAAATTGAAATCTTTTAAAATTATTAAAAGAAATTTTTTAAAATATATTTTCATACAGAAATTTTTATGTTAGGAGAGAGTACAGTGGGGGGCAAAAGTATGTCAACGTTTAAGAAATTTATAATGTTTTTCCAGTCCCCATTAACGACGCAAGTTCTCCTGTTTTTTTTTTTTTTTTCTCTTGTCCTGGAAAGTTTCCTATTAGAAAAACCAGCAAAATAGATTCAGTAAATAAAAATATATAGACCGATATCTGAGACAACCTCTAAGTTGAAACAACTCGAATTCACTTCAGATCTAACAAAGTGAATTTTTTAATAAAATCAATATGGAAATGCGAATTTTCAAATAACCAACTTTGGAAGATTATTCAATATTCCCCCGACCAGCTTGTGACCTATAATATTCCAAACTAACTCAGAAACACCTCAGCTGTAACCATGTGAAATTTGATGATAATATCTCTAATGTGACAAATGTTTCAGAATAATTTCCAAAAAATCGTTAACGAACTAATATTAAAGTCATTTTTTTTTGTTGTTTATCTAATTTTCTCTCCCACTGTTCAATTCCAAAATTATTAATTTTCCGAAAATATTTTGTTGTTTTCCTTTTTTTCTGAAATTTATTAAAGGGAGTGTGAACTTTACACATGACATTCTGATTTATTTTATTACTCCTCTTTCTTTATCCTCCTTTTCGTCTTGTTGCAATTCATTTAATATTTATTAGTTAAAAAATTCTTCACTCAAAATTTCTGTTTAGGGTGAAATCTCATAATTTCATACAATAATTTTTAAAATCGTCTACTGAAGTCCATTTTTCAATTTTAAGAGATTTTCCAAAAATTTTTATTATAATTAAAAATTAGTTTTATTATTATTATTGCGGATAAACATCCGAATCTCGAATCTAACATTCACATGTCTTAAAATAATATTTCTTCCCTTGAAGAGAAATATTTGGGTTTTGAAAAAAAGGCGTTTCGAAATTGAATTTATTGATACTTTAATTAACAATAAAATAACATGATTTTGAAATGAACGAAATATAAAATTATTTTTAACTTTATGGAACATTAAATAAATTTGAAGAGAAATTATAAGAGTGCAAAGGGGGAAAAGGAGTTAAATGAATTTTAACAAGAAAAATTATTTTTAAAAAACCCAAAATAGTCACAACGGAACTGATAAAAAATAATTTTAGAAATTGGGAAATATTTTCGATTCTGAATTCTATATTTTCAACTGATCAACATGAAATTTGCACAGTGGATTTTACTTTCCTGATTTCTGGAAATTTGAAAAAATTCTGTACTTTCTGTAAATGTTAAAAAAACGACAGCTGTACTTTTTTGTAATTTTGTCCATTTTGGGAAAATAATCCCAAATCCTATGAATCCTATGCATCTTCCAAATAAAATTCTAATCCCAATCGGATTTTTGAGGGTAAAAAGTGTAAAAACCAAAATAAATTTGAAAAATTTCAGTACTTTCTGTAAATGTTAAAAAAAAAAACGACAGTTGTACTTTTTTGTAATTTGGTCCATTTTGAGAAAATAGGAGTTAACATTTTATTTTGGTACTTTTTTAATAAATTTGAAATAATGCAGTACTTTCTGTAAATGTTAAAAAAACGACAGCTGTACTTTTTTATTTCGGTGCTATTTTTGAATCCTAAATATCTTTTAAATAAAATTCTGTTCCCAATCGCAAATCAACAAAAGAAATTTAAAATATGAATTTAGTACTTTTTGGGAAATTCGAATATTTAATCATAAAATCTGTGACCATATATGACTCTAACGAAAATAGATGTAAACCAGGTACTATTGTTATTTTTTAGAAAATACTCCATAAGGTGTTTGAGACTTCTTTGAAATTCGTCTCCTTTTAGGAAAACGATTTTAGATAACATTCGGAACTTATCCAAAAATTAAAAATAAAAGTTTTGTACCCTCCAACTTCATAAGTGATGATGAGAATATATTAACTTTGTCATTCCATGTGTAAAGTATTAAATAAAATCTGAGTAGATTTAGCAATGTCCGTCTACCAGTCTGTTGGTAACTTTACCACACATAAGTTAGTTGAAGAATATCAGCCTCTTCCCGGATAACTGGTTATGATATATACAACTCTTAAGTATGAATCAATTTTATTAAAAATCATCACTTTCAGAGTTATAGCTTTTTCTAATAAATATTATTCAGTTGAATATCGGTCCATATTTGGCTGGAGAATTTACTTAGATTGGTACGTTTCTTCTCTATATTTTTTGTATTTATGAAAAAAGGATTTAATCATGAAATCGTGATATAATGTCAAATGTCAGATCTGATAAAATTAATAATAATTAGTTAATAAGTTTATTTTTAAATGATGAATATCGCATCAAAATGATGCGATAGTACTTAAACTTTAAGGATTTGTTAATGGTACCTTTTCAAATTTTTGACAAAAGTAACTGGAAGACATGAAATAAAGTGCACATAAACCCATTTGGATAAAAAGTAATCAAAGCGATTAATGGTACTTTTTGTATCTTCAAAAAAAAAACGAACTTTTATCCCAATTGAAAGGGAAACGGCAATATGGAATATTGTGGTACTTTTTGGATATACCAAAGGTACTTTTTGTTTTATTGATAATTGTTAATTATATAATTATATATACAAAGATTTAAAGAAACATTGTTTGTAATATATAAAAATTAACCAAAAGGGTACTATATGAAATGTTCAATGGTACTTTTCGAATTCTTTAAAATAAATAAAACCATGAAACTGATTTTGATATTATGTGGTACCTTTTGTTTCTCCTGAAGGTACTATATTGTTTTGTAATAATTAATGTAAAAATTAGAAATATTTATGATATTTTGTATGGTACTTTTTAAATTCATTGACATGAAACAAATTATATATCCAAATGGATAAATTTATGGCACTTTTTGTATCTTCTAAGGGTACTATTCGGGTTTTTCATAATCATTTCAATTGGATAAGAATTGACAATATGAAATTTTGTAGTACTTTTTGGATTTTTCAAAGGTGTTTGATAATTTTATTGGTACTTTTTTAAATTATTTCATATAATCAGGGAAAATTGTACTTCTTTACATTAAATCTTAAATCTTGGTGTTCTTAACAATTTTACCATTAAATTTATTTATTTATTTTTTCTAAAAACTAATAAAATTATTTTCAGTGTAAACAATTCCTCTCAATTTCATGAAATGTTTATTTTAATACATAAACAAATAATGAAAATATTTAAAGAATTTAAAAAAAATTCAATTAAATTTTTTTTATTTTCCCAGCCCTGATTTCGTCAGAAATTGGGAAAAACATTTTCCCATTTTACTTTAAAAATAAATTAATAAATATTTTGTTAATAATAATAACAAATTTAATTAATATTACGATCAGCAAAAAAATATTATTACTAAATATAAAGAGTTTTAGAGAATAAAACTAATCAGTCCCTCAGCTGGTCTCGTGTATAAAGGGCGTGACCCTTAGAAATCTCGGGTATTTGCAAAAAAATTCATTGTTTGTGATTTGAAAACGAAGAAAAAATTAACTTAATTATTTTTCTAATGACCAACTTTAGATCGGCCAGATTCTTGCCTCTAGTTCATGCGACTTTAGTTCACATGAACTCCCGTTAAAATTTCTTTGTAAAATAAAAAAAATTTGAGATCCGTTACTTTTATTGATAAATATAAAGGATCTGTTGCCGATAACCTTTAAAAAAACAAAAACAGACCAGGGGTCAGACAGGGGCCTCTACTCTTTCAAATCAACCTGAAAATACCTCAACTTAAAAGGTATAAAATTCCATTAAGAATTCTTACAGAATTCTTTCTTAATAAATCAATTTTTAAAAAAGATTATTTACACTGCTGCTTATTCCTATAAACGCACATAACTTTTTTAAATAATTAGAAAAATTAAACAGGAAAAAACATTTATATTAAATCAACTAAGACCTCAGTTCACTAAAAACAACCTCAATAATATGATCTGGCACTGATTCCACTATTTTTTTAAGTAGATCTTGTTTTATTTTTATTTTAAGCTTTATTTCCATTAGGTTTAAGTCCGTACTGCAAGCCGGCCAGTGCAACAGAGGTATGCTGTATTCGTTAAACCATTTTGACTACATCTGGCTTGAATATGCAATCTGCGACTTCCGAACCGATGGCCCGATTTCAATCAAACTCATAGTGATAGCTGAAGTGTGGCCGAGTTTATGTTTTGGGTTTGGAATTTATGGACCTGTGAATCAAAAGTAACAGATTTATTTCCATTTCATATTTTAGCATTACAGACGGAATGACAAAGTTTACATACCCTCATCACCATTTTTGTACAGGAAGGTACCTTAAAGAAGGCACCTTAAAAAAATTAAATACATTTATGGAAATACTAGCTAAGACCCGTTGGGCTTTGCCGTCCTATATAAGATGATCCTATACGTCCCACATTTTGGTAAGTAAAAATGATTCTTGGGAAAGTAATTGGAACCAATTTGATAGATTGATATTCGATCATTTTTCTTTTGCTTTGTATGGGAACAGTTTTCTCCTTGATCATACCTGTCCTATATTTTGATCAGTAAAACAAATTTTTGAGAAAGTGATTGGGGTCGATTTGCGAACAATTGCTGTAATAGTTCTTTAAATATTCGATAATCAACAGTTTCTTCGTATGGGGTACACCTCTCCTCATGATCCTATTGGTCCTTCATCCTGTTCAGTAAAAAAGTAACTCCGAAAAATTATTGGGAGCAAATTTTAAAATTCTCGCTGTTATAGTTTTTTAGATATTCGATGAATTATATTTGCCTTGGATAAGGGCTACCTCTTTCCCTGATCTTATCCGTTTCACATTATGCCTCGTAAAGAAGTTCCTTAAAAAAGGATTGGAAGCAAAAGTGAATATTTTAACTTTTATTGTTATTAAGATATTCGATGATTAAAATTAGCCCCCACGATAATCTGCGTGGGGGCTACCTTTTCCCCTGATTCTAGCCGCCCCACATATTGTCTTGTAAAAAAGTTCCTTGAAAAAGTTATTGGGACCAAATTTGAAAATCCTCGATGAAGTGGATCTTTAGATGTTCGGTAATCACTATTTGCTTTGTATGGGGGGTACGTATCCCGCTGATCCTACTCGTTTCATATTTTGCCTTATAAAAAAACTTGCTGAAATAAATATTGGAACCATATTTAAAAGTTCTCCATGAAGTGGATCTTTAGATATTCGATAATCAATATTTGCTTTGTATGGGGGGTACCCCTTCACCAGGTCCTATCGATATTTTTTAAAGTCTATGTTACTTTCCGGTATATGGGGATCATCCTGTGAAAATTTCAGGAAAATCGGTCCAGTACTTTAGCTATCTATTAGTCTCAAACAAACAAACACTGATTCATTTTAATAAATATAGAAGATAGAAGACAGAGGGATCGGTGTATCTCTGTGAAATATTACAGAACTTTTGAAAAAAAACATTTTAATTTTCAACTAAAATACAACAGTGACCGATCGATATGTCGAATTTTAAAAAGTTTTAAAATAAAAATCCCACTGTGTGTATGTGTGTGAATGAATAGAAGTATTTCAAAATTTTTATTATTTTTCACAATTTTTTTTAAACAAAATCGAATTTACAAAATAAACAAATAAAATTTTGTTTATAAATAAAAAATGCAAAAACGATCGATCTCAATTTTAATTAGAATTTCGCACAAAATTATCGACGGAAAATGAAAAAAAGTTCCCATAATTTTTAAACAAATGAACATTTTTTTTCATTTTTCAAGAAAAACAACAACAATAACAACCTTAAATAAATATTTAATTTTGGGTTTAAAATTTCAAAATTTCTTCAATTTCTTATTTTCCTCAGAATTTTTGACTTTTATCACTCAAAAACAAAACGATTTAGAATGTGATAGTCGATCAAGCCCTACTATATAATACCCTATACCACAATGTTGGTTATTATTAAAAATTACGAAAAATTAATTAGCGACCCTCGATTAATATAAATTTATGATTTCTTTTTTATCATCCAGTAAATTACGGTGACATTAATATTTATGTGAAATTTATTTCACTGGAGGATTTTGTGAAAGTGAGAAAAATTATCGACCGACCCTCGTATAATTTTGCACATCAATTTTTATTTATATTTTTCTTAATTTGATGTAAGATTCCAGCACCTCAAAGTGATATTTGAAAGGGGGAGGGGGTTTTTCTATATTACCTATGAGAAATAATGGATCAACCCTCGCATAATTAGACGCATATGTTTAGAATATCATATGGCTTATTTTTCGTTAGAACTTTTATGAGGTTAAAATCTTATTTCGGAAGGAGATTTATATATCAATTGGCTTCATTCTTGGACCCAAAATAATAATACGTATCAAATTTGATTTAGGTATCTCAAAAATCGATTTAGAAAATGATTCTGAAATGGTGTAAGTAACAAACATCAGCACAAACACATAATACCCCAACTATCATCTATGATAGTGTAGGGGTATAAAAACAACAAGAAAACTGAGTATTTAATTGATTATGAAGAAGATGAACAACAAAATATTCAAATTTTGTAGTTTTAGTTTCAGTTTTGAGAATCGGATTCATTTTCAGAATTTCAAAACATAAATAAAAAAATATTAAGTGTTTTTGTTACATTTCCGGTATTTTTTTTTATAATTTTATTTTTTCGGAGATTTTTCTTTGTTGTTTTTATTTTTGTGTGCCACCATTTGTAGCAAGTACTTTGAAGTTGTTGTTTTTTTTCGAAATCATTTTTCTATATATTTTTTTTTTAACACGTGACCCTAATTAATGATGATCTATTCTACATGGACACAGTACTCGTAGTCATACATAATGCAGCAATAAATACTTTTTTTTTTTTTTTGAAAAATGCGTTGTTTTTTGTTGTTTTCATTTCAATACTTAAAGTGGTCATTGACTTGTGGCAACATTTAAGTATGGAATATTATGAAGAGAAGGTATACTTAAAAGGATTGTTGAATATAAGATTTTTAGAGATAAATTTCCGTTAGATTTTCGTTTCAGCTAAGGAAAAACTAAAAGACAACTAAAAATGTATTATAGTCCCTCTACAAATATACTATAGTCCATACTATATTTAGACTAGAGTCCATACCATTTATAAAATATAGTCCATAGAATATATAAACAACACCCTCGCCTATAGATGGTGTAGATAGATTTTAGTCCTACAGTCTTTCCTATGAAACCATGTCATTTTTGCTTTCTTAGTTAAAATCTAATACAGTTTAAGTTCAGTTCTAGTTCAATTCTAGTTCAGTTCCAGTTAAGCTCTAGTTCATTTCTAGTTCACTTCTAATTCAGTTCTAGTTCAGTCGTAATTCAGTTTTAGTTCAGTTCTAATTTATTTCTACTTCACTTCTAATCCAGTTCTACTTAAGTTCTATATCAGTTCTAATTTATTTCTAGTTCAGTTCTAATTAGTTCTAGTTTAGTTCAAGTTCAGTTCTAGTTTAGGTTCCTATTCAGATGTGGTTCATTTCTAGTTTAGTTTATGTTTCAATTCTAGTCGGACTATGTTTTATTGTTAATACTCTAGAGGGGCTATAGTCTCCACTAGGAATGGATTGTAGTCCAGATCATAGACACTATCGTCCTGACTATAGTTCCGACTACAAATGAAAATAGATAGAGTTAAGTATGATTGTAGATGGACTTTAGTTAAGACTATTGTATTTACTCTAGATGGACTATTATCCCGAATGTAGAAGGACAATAGGACCAACAGGTTATGTCGAAACCACCTACATTGTAAACATCATAAATGCGCCGCAAAACTGAGTTAAGTATTACTTCGCAGGGACTGATTAGCACTTATGCTACCACAATTGTCTTATTTCTTCTGTAAGTAGAACCTGTATAGATAGATTTTAGTACGACTATATATTTTCTATAGTCTCGACTGTAGATAGCCTATAATCACGACAATTGATAGACTATAGTCCCCACTGTTAACTAAACTATAGTCCCAACAATAGATAGAGTATATTCCTAGAACTGTAGTACAGATTATAGATGGACAAATGTTAATGAACTGTACTGTACCGTTTATAAATTGAATAAAGTCCCGACTATAGTTGGACTATAGTTCTAACTACTGATGGATTATAGTCTTAACTACTGATGGACTATAGTCCTGTCTATAGATCGACTATACTTCCGAATATAGAATATATAGTCCCAATTATTGTTGTACTATAGTCTCATCTATTAATGGACTACAGTCCGGTTTATAATTAGACTACATTCCCGTATATAAATGGACTATAGTCCAAAATGTAGATAAATTTTCCGATTTCCCTTCTTTCTTTCTTTTATATCGACTGATTGAATTTATATATCTGTTGAATAGGTTTCCTTCCATTTTCCGGCTTATTTATAAGTACTTAAGGTATGCGTTAAGTACCTTTTTTACAAAGAGCAAACAACAAAACAACAAAAAACAATAAATAAAAAGGTCACAAAAATCAGAACTAAAGAATAGAATTACACTCGTACATGAGTACAAATATACAGCGGGAAATGTTATATTACTCTGATGTCCAATGAAATAATTTGAAATTGTAATTCAATGCGTATGTGGTGTTACTGCCAGCGATAAGCAACAGTGTTTGCCAAAGTAATAAAATTTACACAACAAATTTTTAAAAGTGAAAAGTACAGTTATAATCCCTTTTGGAAAAAACCAAGAAAAAAACTATTCCGGTTTTGAAAATAAAGTATGAATCAAGTCAGTCCCGTTCTGACTGAAAAGCGTTCAGCATCGATTGAAGCATATATAATTCTGAGAAGACATGGACTAAGTCACTTAACGAATATCCATTAGATTCACCACTTCAGACATATTTTGTGAAGGATTTTCCAAAATATCTAACAAATCGTTTCTAACAGACTTTTGGCAACCTGAACATTCAAATGGATAAACTGTCAGAGCAGTGAGTGAGTGAGTGATTTACAGACATTCACAGTCACTCAGTCATTAATGTACAGACTAAGTTACTTCAATGAACGAACGAATGACTGAGAATGAGTAAAACTGTAATTAAATGTTGTTTAATTGCGTAAAATCCAATTAATAAGCAGCAGCTGTTGTTGTTGCTGCTGCTGCTGCTTTAAACTGTTGCAATCACTTAACAAGCAACATTAAAATGGAAACAAAAGTCATATAGCAACATTTAGTAGCAGCATGACAAAATAAGCAACAGTTAGAATAGTTTATACTTCACTCTCTCATTCATTCAATCATTCATTCATGTCATTTAAATCTTAATTGAAGAGATTCGTTGCATTTTCATTTTCGGAAAATGAATCGAAATACGCAAAACACACAAACATTTTAATTAGAATCATTTAACACACACACAAAATATCAACAGCAAACGAATGAAACTAAATAAATTAATTAGTTAGTTACTATTTCGTAATTAGTTCATTTAATTTTAATGTTATTTTTTATATGTTGTTGTTATTGTTGCTTTACTTGTTGCATATTAAAAACAGTTTATTTATGATTTTTAAGCCAGCAACAACAACAACAACAAAAAATCAGTTTGTATATTTACTGCTGTTAGTTTGTGTTGAGTTGAGGTGTCACATTTAACAGTTACAATATCTGCAGGGATGGAAAGCTTAATATATTTTCAATTTATTAATCACTCAATATGATTCAATTCCGTTAGTAATGGTGAGCATATTCTGACCATAGAAGAATTATAGTCGCAACTATACAATTACTATTGTTACGGCATCAGATGGACGATAGTTATAATTGTAGCTCTTTTATATATACGACTATTGATGGATTATTGTTTCTACTACAGATTGACTATAATCCCGAATATAAAATATTCTCGAATACAATGGTCCAACTATAGATAAGCTTTAGTCCCACTACAAACACATGGTTAGACTCTAGTCTCCCGACTATAGGTGAACTAAAGCCCCAATTTCGATAACGAAAACCCTCTAATTTTTCAGTTTAATTTCAGTTCAAGTTTCAGTTTTTTTTCAGTTTCCTGTTCAGTTTTAGTTTAGTTCTAGTTCCGTTCTAATTTTTTCTTAGTTTATTCTACTTTAATTCTAGTAGGTTTCTAATTTAGTTCTAAATCAGTCTAGTTCAATTATAGTGCAGTTCTTAGTTCAGTTCTAATTTAGTTCTAAATCAGGTCTGGTTCAGTCCTAATTTAGTTCTAGTTAGTTCTAGTTTGGTTCTAATTAAGTTCTAAATCAGTTCTAGTTCACTTCATAGTTCAGTTCTTCAGTTACGGTTTTAATTCACGTTCTTGCATATTTTAGTACAGTTCA
>PYHX02000494.1:55573523-55596912 GCA_004302925.2 Cochliomyia hominivorax | reverse complement strand
AAAGTAAAGCTAAGCGATATTTTCACGACTGTGATTTTATCACTGTGATTGGTAAATCACTGGAAACTACAGTGTCTGAATTTATAAGTTACAGTTACTAATAATCCCGCTCTTTCTTATTTGTTTTAATTTAGAGTCAGCAAAATTACTGAGCGTAATTCGCGATCCATCAAAAATGTAAATTATCCCTTTCCTACGGTGTACAGTCTGAACTCTATAGAGAGAGATATTCAATTATTAAAACCTTTTGTTTTATATACTACTGTCACTGTTTAAAGAACAGTGATTTAACTGGGTACGTTAATTCGTAAATTCAAATTCACGATATCGCTCATCTGTAGTGTAAAGTAATAAAGCTTCCCTAAGTCAAGTCAACCGTTCTGATTTATTTAAACCTCTTAATTTTTTGTCATTATCATATATTTATAGAATCAATATATTGACAGATATAAAATTCCGTTTGTAGAGACAAACACTCGCACACACACGCACACGCACACACCCTGTTTAAAGGCATAAATTGATTGATAATTAATAATAAAATTGTGATATTTATGATGGCATTGATGATGTCATATTATGTGTTGTGCTACCAACTTAAAAGCTTAAGATCTTTTTCACTTTAATTCATAAATTATCGCTTAAAAACATCAACTGTAAATAACTTCACAAATGTTGCCTTCAGAGTAAAACACTTTTAATCTGAAACTCGTACATTTTTTTAAAAAAGCGATATAAAAAGAGTTGCAAGTACTCAAGAGTAAAAAAATAAATAATAAAATAAAATATCATTGGCATAAGCAAAAAATGCGGCGAAAAAATGGAAAAAAATGATAATTTAGCAGCTGTTACCTCAAGTATAAAAACTGTTTTCAATAAGCATTAAGATTGAATTGCAACTTGAATGTGAATTTGGAATAAAACGACTTTTGGAACACCTTATGGGGAATATAAAAATTAGAAAGAGATTTGAATATCAATCATGAAGGAAGAATGCAGAGAAATGAGTTTAAACAGGGATTATGGATCCCAAAAGATTTCCTAGATCCTATTATGTTGTGATGAACAAATGATTCACATGCATATAATCACTCATAGACGAATATCAGATTAACGTTTTGAAATCGCCGATTTCATTGACGATCAGAGACTAGAATTATTCTTGCATTTACCACTTTCAATTTATCAGAAGATTTAACTGTTCTTCTTTCACTGATTTTTTTCTTTGATATTATTCGGTCCCTTTAGATGCATATTTAAACCCACTTAAGCTTTCCTATCATAATAAACCATCCGAAGATTTCTCTTACTTATTAACCGGTTGCTTTCAGATGTTTTCTTATCACAATTACTAAAGAAGATCTTTCGAGGGTTTTGGTTCAAAATTTTATATCTCGAGTGAACTACCCTCCATAACAATATGCATTTTTCTATCATGCTTCCCTTTGTATCGATCTGAATTTTCTCATTCCTAATAGATTCTTAAATGACGGAATTTAGACCTTCATTTCAAACTTATGTAGAGTCTTGCGAAATCAATGGTTCAAGAACTGTATCGGAATAAAAATGTCCATCACTTTATATTTGCGTGATCGCAATATTCGTAAGCAAAGAATAGTTCGATGAAAGCATTTACAGTCCAAAATTACAGTTAACTATTTTAAAACGGTACCCGCCACAATGAAACTCTTTAAACAACTTTATGAGAGGCAAAAGTAAAGGTTCTAATCCTTAAACTTTATTCTCTTGGTTGCCTTACAATCCGTCCAACTACGCCTACGTACGATAATATATACAAACAGAAGGCAATTCAGACTTTACATTGTCAGGAAGCATATTATATACCACAAATCTGTGGCATCCTGAGAAGAGCCAGCATTCGTATTCAGGTTATGCCTCGTAATTTCTTATTTTACGGTTTTGATTCTAAACTAGCGAGACGTTAGTAGCTTTAACTCCAGGTGAAGTATAGTGTTGTAGCAATTTAATACTCTTTCATGATAAAGTCTAAATCAGTTCCAGCACGTAACTCTCCATAAGGCCTTTCCAACTGTAAGATATGCCGTTAGCATGCGTATTATTTTTAAATTTAAACATTTTTATCTCACAGTTTGGACTCTAAACAAGCGCGACTTGAGCAACTTTTACACCGAGTGAAGTACAGTGTTGTGGCATTATAACTTTCCTTTCCCAAAATGTTTAAATCACGGTCCGTTTTCCATGCTAATATTAAGATTAAAAGATGTTATAGATAATAACTTAAGGCCAATACTCATGAGAGAACTCCTTGAAGAGATCGGAAATCAGACAAGTATGAATAATATGGGCGAAATGGAAAGAAATTGCGATGCTGTATAATGTCTAATGAATAATATGGTGTCTCTTAAGACAACTGAACCTTGCAACAAATCTTTCATATCAGTAACTTTCATGATTACAAAACTCCTTAAAGAGATCGAAATAGGTATAAAGTAGAGGAGGGAAAAGGAAAGAAATTCCGGATGTTAGAATAACTAAAGAATGCGATATGAATATCTAATGAATGAAATGGCATTTCTTAAGGCAATTGAACTATGGCAAATCTTTCGTATTAGTTATGATCATGATAAATTCTATTTAGCGGGTATATCAAGTCGAGATTGATCAACATTTTACTTAGAACTAACCAGATGAGCATACAGCTGAATATGATTTCACTTTTTCCTATAAATCAAGTTAATAAAATGACTTCTCTTAAGACTATTGACCTTGCAAACCAGACAAACATGCAGCTGTACACTTTTTATTTTTCAGTTTCTGAAATGAGCACGACAATTTTTCCTAATTATAAAAATTTGAAACGTCATTGTCTTAACATCTTAAGTCTCTGCCTCAATATGGTTCCCAAAGACTCAAGTAAAGGAAATTTTAAATCAAGTCGAAAGCTTTATTTGAATTACCAAGGCATAAAGTGGATAAACCGTTCTTTTTAGCTTTATTACTTTTATTCATTTATTTAAGCAGATCATACAAAGATTCTTAGAATATCGGATTGAGCTCTTTTTTAATTCCACCGCAATGCAAACTTTACCGTTAAGTGTTGAACGCTCAAAAGTTCATTTTCCAATTTTCAAAAAGATCTTCATTAAGATGAGTTATTTAGATCACTGATTTCTTCTGACCTACAACAAAAACAATTCGACCTGTTATAGCGTACAGTACAAACCATCAATAAAAAGCTTAAATATAAATTGATCAAAACGTAACATCAAGCAAAACTAAATCAACAGTTTTGGCAAAACTCCACACACGCACAACAACACATGTGGAAAACATATGTAGATGATATTTTTATTTTTGCCTTGTTTTTTGTTGTGGCTTATAAAAGATCAAGGTGAGTAGGAGCATGGAAAGCAAACTAAAGTTCGCAATAACAACCACAACGTCTGTAATTCGAAAAAAAATATAAATAGAAAACAACAACAACAAAAATAAAAATTATTAATCTTTTCAAGACATTCAAGTCAAATATAATTTGAAATCCAGCTGTGCCGTCAGATAACCACAATATTACAACAAAAAATATGCGCTCGCTCGCTTGTTTGTACGCTCAAAATCGTTAGGAAAAAGTTGAAAAGAAAATATTTTCAAAATGAAATACAACACAAACAAACAAACAAACTTTTGTCAACATTCACCAAAAAAAATAAAATTATAATTCAATTTGAATTTAAATTTTATTTGATTTCCAAATGAAAACACATGATATTACAGATACAAATTCATGATCATCGTTTTTTTTATGTTCACAACTTCCGAAAACAACAACTAAATATTCAATTAAGAGATTTCTTATGATTAATTTCACTTCTGTTTGGAAACAAATTTCACTTAAATATGGTAATGAGATGAGATGAGATGTGATTCTTCATGAATGAAATTGAAATTTAAATGAGATATAAAAACTTAAAATTTAAATAATGTTTCCGGTTGGATTTTGGCTGTTCATTTCTTAGTACAATTTTTAAGGTAGAACTGAGAATGATAGAGAAAGTAAGATGAGGTATAATGTTTCCTAAGAAAGTAATTGCTGATCTTAATTATGATCATGAAATGAACTTGAATACCTAAAACATCTTGTTCTCGGATTGATCGATGGATCTAAAATGTCACAACGATCTTGTCACAATTTAGTTCTTAAGGTTTCAATTTTCTCTAACTGTGGTCCAGTATTAATCTAGATTGCGATCCCAATCTAGATTATATTCGAATTGTAGCTTCTAAAACATTAAGAGATTTTTGGCGCCTCAAACTTTTGATTATCTGAAAACATACGCTTTTTCAATAATGTTGTCGACGCTGAACAGCTTTCAAGCAGTCCAAAAACTTTAAGGAACGACAAGGAAAATCCAGAAAAAACTACACGATTTGTGTAATTAATTTAACTGGTTTAAATCGGAAATCCATTCCATGATTGTGCTTCTTTGCAAGAATATTTAGTTTCTTGTAATTGAAACTAAAGGACTTTTTAAATACCACAATAAAGTGAGATTATCAGACCTTAAGATTGTGATTTTAAACAGGTTTGTTAGTTGTTCTAATTTAAGTCCAGACCTAGAAATTATGTCACCTCTATAACATGAATCCATTGATCTTCTGGACTAAGAGTGGTAGTTTTGAGGTTAGGGACGTAACCGTCATAACAAGACCGTTTTGCCTTGAACCTTTTGCTCCATTCTAATCTTGGTTGTGCAACAACTAGTCTTGTAGACAGCGGCAGATTGTGTTCATTCATAACGCTCGTGTGCGAGTCGGGAAAATGATAAATCTTTGAAGCTTCGTCAGTCTGTTTTTTTTGTAAATACGTCGTTCAGAGATATTAAGATCGTTAGGTCGATCCAGCAAAACGATTATGGTTAAGTGGTGTGATTGCAGAGATACTACCGCCTGCCAGCTTATGCGGTTTATCAGTCCAACACTTGTTATAGTGTTGTATGGCAAATTAGTGCAAGTACCCCATAATCTTTCTGGGACCATTGTCAATCAAAGTGATGTAAATGGATTCGTCTATTTGTTCCGTTAACTATGAACCGCTTTTAGTCCACAATTCTGTAATATATACTGGAAATATTCGTAAATTTGGTCTCATGAATTGGGTTAACTCGATAACGTAGATTCTGATTGTTGTTGGTGGTAGAAGCTTAAACCAACGATCACCAACCACTTCCTATTGTGAATGAGTTAGGAGACATATATAATCTCATTCTCGATACTTCTACATGATTAAAAGGGAAAATTCAGTCGACTAGAATGCATAACTGACACACAGTGCCCCAGTGATAACTGAGATCAGTTTATGAAGACGATATCTCGATTGTTTATAATAAATTCTGTCCTAAACTTATATAAAGATCATATATATCTAAAGAGATTAGATGGATGCATTCAGCCACCATTTATCCGCCAACCTTGTAAATGTAGATCACTGACTAGGAATTAGGCACTATTCCCAGTTAGTGATCTCGTAGCTCATTAAGGGAGTCGAATGTATCAACAGAAATATATAGTTCATCATTCGTCATTTAACTTCTTTTCCAAAAATTTCAAATTTTTATTCAGTTTGCATAAATTTCAAAAACTTTGTTTATTCTCAAATTAATATTTTTTCCAAAAATAATTTATTTATGAAGTTTTTTTTTGTCTATATCTGCAGATTTTTGTCGCCTTTTTAAATTCAACAAGAAAAAGTAAGTGAATAATGAATAACAACAAGACAAAGTGAAACTTTAAATTCCAAAGAACAGCAAATTTTTCCAAAGTCAACACAAAACCGACAAACTCAACGTACAACTGCAGTATTCACCAGAAAGAAATAAAAAATGAAACCCAAATCGAAAACTACTTACGACGCATTCTTTTTTTATTTTTCAGTAGAACCAGTCAACAACTCTGGTGCAAAAAAAATGTTAAAAATAAAATAAAATTAAAAATGAAATAATAAGAAAGAATGTTACAGCCGACTTTATAATACCCTACACCATAATGTTGGTTATAATTGGTAATTAAGAAAAGGTATTTAACGACCCTCGTATGATTTGATTTTCTAATTTATTCTTAAGTGTGCAGTATAAAGATGAGCGATATCGTGATTTTTTCAATAATATCGTTCCCCTTCACTTTTAAGTGAATTCGACTCAGAATCACTTTCTTAATGATTTCTAATATGGGATGAATTGCTCCAACTAATAACAAAAAAAAAAAAAAAACAATCACTAAAGCTTTAAAGGAGAGATCTTTGACAACCACATGATGTTCAATTTCAATTTTCCGTGAGATTTAACGTGGAGAGGAAACCAAATAAAGAAAACCATGGAAATCTACCTCTCACCAAGATCGCTAGGTGATTGTAATATTCATAAGAGTTCAACAAAAAGGACATTGTTAACCTTGCAAATCGGAGTCCCTATTGGAGAAGATACTTTGCATCATAGAATGGAAATTGTTAATTTAATTTCTATATGACTTCTTGAAGAAATTTCTTTGAAAGATTAAATTTGAGTATGCAAAGCATTTAAGAGAAGGACATTATTAGTAACCGTTATTTCACAATTTCAGTCACTGTTGTTGTTGTAACAGCTGTTCATGTTGTTGCTCAACTCCCGGCCTAGGAATCTGGCAACCTCGACTGGTTGTGTCCAAAGATCTTCAGGACAAAGTGAGGTTGGATTGGACTGGCAGTTGAATAGATGTCGTGTATCATGTGGTCTTTGACCACATGCAGGACATAGATTTGGATGGCACGGTCAATACGTGACCAGAAGGCATTGAACCTATTGCTCCATCCCGATCTCAATTGTGCTAGAACTACTCTTGTTGATCGCGGTAAATTCTGTTCATTGTCTGCAATGGGCGGCCTCCTAGCACGACATTCATACGGTAACTTGAAACCGCGGAATTTGAGGCGTCACTGTGAATGTCGAATGTCGCTATATTTGTATATACGAATATCCTTTCTTACATGCCTCGGCGGTAACTCCAAATGTGTAATATTGAAGTTGGGATGTTTTCTCCGATGACACCCTAGAAGGAACTGCTTACTTAGCATTTCATTATGTTCCTTTATTGGAAGGATCTTTGTTTCCTCATGTAGGCGATGAATTGAGAACATTTGTATACAGCCCGTTATGGTTCTTAAGGCTGCATTTTGACAACTTTGGATATTTTTCCACTGCGTATCACATAGTGATGGTGTCCACACTGGAGCAGCATAATTCGCCACTGGCCGGCAAATCGTTTTATATGTAGCCAATAAGGTTTCTTTATCCATACCCCAAGTGCTGCCGGCTAAAGCCTTGAGGACCTTATTTCTACTTCGCATTTTGTGCGTGATTGTAGTAGCATGTGCTGAAGAGGTGAATAGGCTATCAAATGTAACTCCCAAAATTTTTGGGTGGTTAACTGTCGGAATTTGTACTCCATCGACTGTGATGCCTAAAGTCTTTTGTCCAGGTGGTGAAGAGTGTTGCAGTTAATTTCGCAATTTGAGTGGTTATGGCTGTTAATGCTGTTGTTGCGCTGTGCATTTTCAGTCACTGTAGTTACAAGTGATTTATCATCATTCACAGTGATTAAATCACAGATGTGGAAATATCGCTTATCTCTATTTCAGTACATTATTGTGTAACTAATATTTATATGCGTTTTAAAATGAATTTTTGTGAGGGGTTAAATAGGAGCTACATGGAAATATGGATCGACAATCGTATAGTTTCGCATATCGCACATTTTAATTTCAACAATTATTATTACAATAACAGCATAATTGTTAGATTTATACCCTTCAAAGTTATGTTTGAAAGGGGGCTTGAATGGGACCCATGAAAAGCACTGGACCATCCCTTGCATAATTTGGCAATTCCGTATAGAATATCATATGAATTATTTTCTAATTTCGTTAAATCGCTTTAAGACTTTTGACAAGACTTTTAAGAGCTTAGCTAAAATCTTGGACCGAACATGGTCAATTCCTTGTACCAAAATAATATGTACCATCATCGAAATATCTTAAAAAAGTGCGACCTGTAGAGTGTTCACAATGGACAGTAAACCGGATAGATAGACGGATGAATGGATATCGTTAAGTCGACTTATTACGTGATTCTAAGCCAAACGATATACCTAAAGGTGTGTGTAATTCCACTCTTTTCTGTATGTTACAAACCTCAGCACAAACCCAACCACCTACGATGGTGTAGGGTATAAAAATTAAAAAAACAAAATCTACAACATTATAAACTGAATAACAACAAAATATAAAATAAAAACAACAAAACTACTTAACTTTAAGACCCAGAACAACAACTCAAACAACAATCTTATAGTAAGTCATACCAAAAAATATAAAAAAAATAATAAAAAAAACTGAAGGTAACAGAAAGTTTCTGTTAAAAAAACACACACATACACCCATGACTTTTGTGGCTGACAAGTTTTGGGGAGATAAATTTCTTCGATTACTTTTTCAATTCTACTTAAGTCCATTCTGAGAAAAGTTTAAGAATGAAAACAATTTTTTCCCGATGAAGGTCATGACTTCGTATAAAAGTACACAAAAATAAAGGTTGGTCCAACCAAAACATACTTTATGTGTAAATAAATCTTTATAACAACAGCAACCTAAATACTGGAGTGAATAAATCTCTCGATCTCTCTATAACCCAAAGAGGAAGGACGATAGGAAGAACTTTGTCGAACGTAGAGTTTACTGTTAACTACCCGAACTGTTACATTCGATAGCCTATTTACCTCTTGAACTCATACCACTGCAATCGCGCAAATGCTCTGAAGTAGAAATAATGTTCTTAAAACATTTGCCGGCAATAAAAATACCAATATAAAAATTAGTGACCGACTGGTGATAACTTATTCAGCTCAATTAAGTGAAAAGTAATGAAAAAATATTGAAAGTTGCCATAATGCAACCATAAGAATCGCAACAGGTAATTTTTAAATGTCCTCAATTGATCATCTACATGAGGGATTGAATTTCCTTCCAATTATGGAACATAATGAAATGTTTAGTAAACAGTTCCTTCTATGACGTCATCTGAGGCATCATCCAAACTTCAATTGGAGTCTCCCCAAAAGCATATTAGAAAAGATCTTCGAATATATGAACAGAGCATACTCAGGTATGTGCAAGATCCATTTAATTGGGACTTCTATATAACAGTTTTAAATAACATTCACAGAGACGCCACTAATTCCACGGTTACAAGTTACCATCGTACTTAGAGACCGTCTACCTTCCATCGCAGACATTGAACAAAATCTTCCAAGATCTTTAAAAATAGTTCTGGTAGAACAAAAATTTGGATGGAGCACTTGTACAACATGTGGTAAGGGACACGACATTTACATTTGTACAGGAGAGGTACAAACGGGGTCTCAACGCATACTAAGCATGTAGAAACTCCATTGGGAAGATCTGGAGACTTAAACCCAAAATTGTAAACTAAATTTACACCTCGGTGGTGAGGCACATACTTTCTTATATGTGTTCTATTTGGTGGGAGGCAATGGAGGTATGGAGTGCACAGATGCGCGTCTTTGGGCATGACTGGGACCGTCTGGAGCACACCTTAGGCGGCCTTTAATGTAAGTCTGAATTTACTTCCTATTGAGGAATTCGTGATGGGAACAGCTGCAAGGAGCCTTTTTAGACTGAAGGAACACCGCATAAAGTCAATCGGGGATTCGAGGGAAAGTGGGCATTGTATGGGCGACTGTCAAGTTGTTCGACTATATACCGCGATGGCGGTAAAATGGAACTCAGGCACGTCAAGTATTTGCAGGATGTGAGACAATGAAGATGCCTTCGACTCTAGCTGACGAGGATGAAGTGGGTAGGCCGGCAATTAATGGATGGGCTAGATGAATTGGCAGTTGTTGAATTGCTAATTCTCATTAAACTAATCTTAATAGTGGACTGGCTATTGGGACCACGATAGAGGATTTCTGGACACACCAAAATGGCGTTTATCTTTCTATTCTCGTCATTCTTCTTGTTGACTGTACCCACTCTTAATCTCTTCTATTACTTTCTTTTCTCTCTTTTACGGCTACAATCCTGCTGTAAATTTAAAGAAGGGTTTACCATGGTCTTTGGGTCCCTACCTACCTACACATGCAGAATCTTCTAATCCAATAACGTCAACAAGACGAATCTCTGGAACATCAAGAACGAGAAAAGCGTTATAACAGAAAAACGACATTCATTTGTTAGGCACGATATGCTAAATAGAGGTTGACTACTCTACTCTACCACTATAGGGGGTATCAAGAGTCCTCTTAACCCATTTCACCGAAGTTTGTTATAATCTTGCAACCAAGAAATGTCAAGTTAAGTTGAACAGGAAAACATAAAGTGAACATGTTATTCACAGTTAACATCGTGTATTTGGATGGACCCTCCCTGTTTTCAAAGGACCCTTATAAAATTTAGACTAAGAAATAGCACCTGCTTTTCTCATCTTCAACATTTTAAATTCAACAAAATAATTATATTCCCTCATACGAATATTAAAAAAAAACACACAACCCCGTTGTACGTGACCTAAGTGTTGGGTTATCACTTTTATATAGAAAAATGTTTCTACCGCTATAATTTGTAATTTCTGATGTTATGTCCATTTTTTTTGTCGACTTCTTATATGCAGACTGACTCTTAAGTCTATAATTTTGTTGTTTTTGTTTTGGCCCAATTGTGGTGGTCATTTCAACTGTGAAGACAATCAGTTTTTAAAGTTTAATTTTTATTCTTTTTTATTTCATTTATTTATTTGTTTGTTGTTTTTGTTCCTTTTTTAATCATTTTACAATTTTATAGAATTTTTTTTACAAAATTTTAAAAATTTTATTGTTAAAGTTGAGTTTAGCTTTGTCGCCGTTTAACACTTTTCTTTCGATGATGGTGGTATGAAGTCATGTTGCAAATGAATTTGGTTGAAATTCTTTTGTGTGTTAGTCTCTGTGTGTGTGTGTCTGTGAGTGTTTAAACCATGTATAAATGACTCATTCTTAATGGAATGCCGGTTACAAAAGCAACCATGGAATGATTAATGCCCAGAATAAAATATACGAGAAACTGGGAAATTACAAAAAAGAAAAAAAATCGGAGAAAAAGAAATTGGAAAGACTTTTATGACAGATAACATTATTTGTTTTATATGACAAAATATAAATTAATTTTCTTTTAGTGATTTTGTTTGATTAAGATTCATAAGAAACGATGTGCCCACATGTGAATGGCTAAAGTAGTGGGAGGGTATCAAAAGATAGATCGTATTTTATTTAAATTCGACATGAAAATTATGTATTTTATAGACTTAGAACTTTAAACCTGTTTTTACACCCTCCCCCACCACAAGTGGTGAAGGGGTTATATTGACTTTATCATTCCGTGCGTAACGCTAAGAAGGAATCAATTCAGAATCCACAACTAAAATTGACAGAACTCAATAAAATTTGGTCTGAGTAGTTGTTATTAAATTGGTTCAGTATATTCAAAGATATAGATCGATATCTGAACCAACCTTTAAATTAAAGCGAAAAAGTTAAAGCAGAAAATATAACTGATTTTATGACTCATTAAGAGTTCCTGTACAAAATTAAAGAAACATTTTTATGTATTGTATACGATTGTGAGTGTATGGGTGCCTACGAAACCTACATTTGTGATGGAGGGTATTGAAGATTCGGCCTAGCCGAATAAAGCCTACTCACTTGTTAATATTTAATAATATAATAAATCCAAGTAGATGGGGACAGATGTAGTTAAAAGGAGAGCGCATTCGAATGACTACAAACAATATGTAGGAACTCACAAAGAAGACAAGTGGAGGTTAGACTATTAATTGCATGTGAATTGAAATTTACTATGTTGCACAGCAGAGAAACTTGGAAAGAAGTGTAGAAAATACAGCAAAAACTAAAATAAATAAGTGCCCCAGGATTACATAATCTGGTCTAATAACATCAACTAAACGAATCTCTAGAAGATAATCAAATATGAATTCGTATTAACGTAGACAATGGAAACAAATCGGCAGCACTTCCTGCAAGCTAAGTAAAACAACAGGCCTGTGACAGACAACGAATACTTGGAAATGTTCGAAACTCCACAACCGATTAAATCCAAATTCTATTTGTAAAAAAAAGGAGGTTAATAAAGAAAGACATTTCAGATCAGTTAATACTTAAATATGAAATTCAAGTATTGTTTTCTTTCCGTATTGATTGGTAAATTCTTTCAGTTATCTTTCCACTTTGTTCTGATATCTTCGTCAATTTTTTCAAATGTTCCAGCAGCTTTACATAGACAGACAATGTGATTCTTAGAAGTTTGGTATATTAAAAAAAACTTCTTACGGGGAAAAGGCAGAGTATCAAAATCGGTGAGCTCACTTTTCTTCTCAAAGCTAATAAAAGTTTGAAAACTTATAAAGTGACACCAATTGGGAATTCTGCAAATATTTTGAACAAGAGTGTAAATTTCATACAAAAGTAGAGGTGGGATTTTTTACTTATTAAAAAATTGATTGTCAATAAATTAACAATGTTATATTGATCATAATATGTTTAGAAACAGCTTCAGCTGAATAATAATTCATTATCGATATAAACATTGTTTCTACAAACTTATTGTTATTAAATTAAAATATTTTATTTTATTTTTTTTTTTTTGACACAACCATTTTATGGTTGACAACATGATTGAATCATCGACCACAAACTATAATATGGTTGTGACTACTATAATTATTGTTAAACCACAAACATGTTTTTTTCGACTGCCTTGACATATTTGAGCCTTAAAATAATTTTGTTCTTATTTGTTCCCTATCAAAAAAAACAATCCCTTTAGTCCAAACATACGTAACAATTTAGAAACTGTATTATACATGGAAAACCTACTTGATATAAATGGTAGATTTCTCTCTCACCAAAACATAATTCTGTAGCTGTTATATCAGAAACTAATGGTATTATCGTAAATGTGACCTTTAAGTTAAAGAAAGAAGTTTATTGTATTTATAGAACGGCCAAAATCTCAAAAAAAACATTATTTTATATAATCGTTGTTATTGCTCTCCTTAAGTTATAAACAGCAACAACAACAACCACATGGAATAAAATGTTTAAATAAAGAATTCACTATATCTCGGGTATTTATGAACCGATTATGAAAAATAAAAAGATAAAATTCATCACAAAAATGTTTATCAATCAATGCCATTAGCAAGTCCATAACTCTAATAGGGGCTGCAAAATATCGGGAAATGTATTTTTTTGCCTTTAACTCAGGAACTAATGTTCCGACTTATTTTATGTCTTCAACTCATAAATCCACGAAGCTAACGAAAAGAGATTTCATGGAACCTTCAAAAAATTAAAAAAAAACCGAAGAAATCAGAGGTACCTCCAGTTTTTATATAATTTCTCAACCATTTATGAACCAATTTACATGGATTTCCATAGCAAAATTCTCGAAAGCATTTCCTATCGTGTGATATACATAACATATATGTTCTGTATAGTTCAGTTCCATAAAATTTATTTCAAGCTACACGGACCGGTCATCCATCCATTATCCATTTTCATTTGAGGGTCTAAGATAATTAAAATTTTCAGTCTTTTTGCTTAATTTAAGCTGGAACTAGAATCAACGAAGTTAATACGATTTTGTCCTACGTTTCATCCAGATAAACAGTTCAGTTCATTTAATAATCAATATTTGCTTTGTATGGGCGATACCCCGCCCACTGATCTTATCCGTCCTACATTTTCTCCAGTAAAACAGTTCTTTAAGAAAGTTGTTGAGACCAAAATTGAGAACTCTTATGTAATAGTTCTTTAGTTATTCTATAATCAATATTTGCTTTGTATGGAGGGTACTTCCTCCCTTAGTCCTATCGGAATTTATTTATCCTATGCTTCTTTCGGGCATTATGGGTTCAATCTGTGAAAATTTCCGTTTTAGAGTCTTTACGTTACATACATACATACATACATACATACATACATACATACATACATACATACACACAGAGACTTGAAACGTCTAAAGATGCCCAAAAGATTTTTTCTTTCCGATCAAGACCAATGATGTTCCAATAGAGACATTTTTCGTTAAATTAAAAGTTTCGTAAATATTAGGAGGAATATGCTTTTCTCTCTTCTTTGGAGGAAACAATGGATGAAGATTGCATATTCCAGCACGATAATACTGCCGGTAAATATTTCCAAGCAGTCTAAATCATGGTTTTGAAGAATATAGCATAACTCTGCTGGACTGTACAGACTGTAACAGAGTTAAAAAAATTAAATATAAAGCAGATTTGGGAGGAAGCTTATTCCGATCTCCCCTTAAAAAATTAGAGGAATCAATATCAGATCGTATTTTTGATTAACTGAAGTGCGTTTATAGGAAAGAAAAAACCTTTAAAAATGCCAGTTAAACTCTAAATTATAGAAAAATAAAATTAAATTAAATAAAATCAGAGTTTTTACTTTGAATATTTTAAATTAAGTCTTTGAGGATTTAATAAAAATTCGAATGTCCACTAAATAGTTTCTTCTATAATTTTTCCAATTATTTAATTAAAATAATGTGCATTTATAGTGATATACACCAGTGTATTCTTTAAAATCTTACCAATCACAGATTTTGAATCATTCAAAACTAAAAAAATTCTTTAAAATTTATTTTAAATCGACAGTTGGTATGAGATCTTTTCCTGAACACAGGAAATGCCATTGAACTACGACATTTTGCATGTTGAGCCAATAAATGACTGAACATAAAAGATGAGTAAGTGTGCAAAAAAATCAAAGAAAGAAAACCAGAAGAAAAAATAACCAGAAAACCTTTAACATCTTTAATTTTTTTTTGCATTTTTTTATGGGTAAAAGAAGAAAAAAGGTTATAAAACACTTCAGAAAACCACAGCTGCCGTTCATTGCTGCTGCTGCTGCTAATAATGATAATGTTGTGGTAATAATGACTTCTGCAGAACTACAACAACAACTTTAGAGAACGCAAGAAGCAACAGCTGAATAAAGTTTATTGCTTACGAAATAAGGAATGTGATCGAAAAATGTTTAACACACTTTTGTCATTGAAACTTTTAACTTCAGTATATAATTTGATGAGTGACCAGAAAAATGCGCGCACTAAAATTATTTAATATTTTCAACAAAACCCCAACTTGGTCCAACAAAGAGTTGGCCAAATCGTAAAACTGTTTCCAATATTATTAAACAGTATCGGAGAACTTGTCTGTTGATAGAATTCTTTCTTCAAGTGTAAGGAATAGTCCAGAAGGCATTTTCGAATGATCTCCCAACAGATCTAGTAAGAAAGAAGCCCAGAAAGCTCAGTTTGGTACGAAAAGATAATGCTGGTGCTGATTTTAAAACATACAAGGTTCCTGACAGGAACGTTGCTGAAAATCTAGAGGCCTAAAATGCAGTATGGAAAAGGTCAAGTTTTCTAAATAATTTCATCACACTTGTGATTAAAAGTATAAAAATATGTTATAATTTTAATCAAATAATTTTTATGTTTTATGTATGTTAAGATTTTTTTCGATCTCACTCCTTACATTTTCGAAAAAAACCTTTGATAGTAACTTGAGGTTATATAAATTTTATAAAACAAAGAATAACAGAAAAATATTTTGTATGGCATAGTTTTCTTCAGATAAAACTCTTAATTAGAGATTAAACTTAAGGAATATGAAAGAGAATATTTGTAATTAACTTAATTTAAGAAAGAGGATAGAGGAGGATAATAAGAAAGATTTCAACACTACAAATAGGATTTATAAAAAATGTACCTTAACATCTTGTTTGGCTGTTTTGAGTTTCTTGATAGCTTTTGAATTCAAAAGTTCTTGATATTGAAGGTTCTTGATAATAAGTTATGTTTTAAATGTTTATCATATATTTCTCTTAATTTGGTACTTAATTTTTTGATTTTGGAAATGCTTGATATAGAAAAGTCTTGAAATGAAATTGCTTTTTGTCTTGAACAGTAAAAGTATTTTTTAAAAATTCAAATTGTTTTCTTAATACATTTCGTTTTTTTCCTTCTTGACGTATTCTTGTTTTTCTCTAAATCTACCTTCAAAAAAGAATAATTATTCCAATTAGAAATGTTAAAAAACATAAACTATTTACCTCTTGGTCTTGAGCTCTTGATAATCTTGCTTTGGAAAGTCTCGTTTATGTAGGTCTTGATATATGAATATAAAAAAATATATTCTGAATTTGTATATTTTTTCTTAATATTTTTCTTTTTAACTTTTCTTTTAATTTCCTCCTATTCATTTACTTTTTTATTTTTTTTAAGAATATTATTTTATTTGTTGTTTTTAGTTTTGAATATTTCGTGGCTGTTCAATTACGATTTTTTTTGTTGTTTTGTAAAATTTAACATTTGTTTTTTTTCGACTAAAGACTAAAACACAGATTTGCTATAATTGCTTAAGAAGATTCCTTGCCGGTTGTCCAATTTTTAGGACGTTCAGCCATTAAAGTGTAATCGGTTTCTGTGGAACCCATGAAAGCGTGATGATTAAGGGCAGGGAAGAATTCCCAACCTTCTTGACGGGAAGTTTTCTTAAGAACACCAGCAATACCTAAAAGCAAACAATATTTAATTAGCAAAATAGACTAAAAATCTCCAAAAATATATAATCAATATTTACCAAATGCCAAACCCATGACAAGACCAGCTACATGGTTACGTCTCCAGGCACCAAAAACACCACCAGCAGCCATGCCACCCAAGAAATAGTTAAGTCTTTAATAGCAAATATTATAAGTAAATAAAAATCTTTTTGGGAAAACTCAAAAAATATGAAAGGAAAAACAACCCACCTATCATCTTTGCCTCTGGCATTTGTGGCTAGGTAAGTGGTTAATGTAAAGGCAGAGGCCATACCATCATGGGTCCAACATTATAGGCAAAACGTGCAATTGTGGGTACATAGCCTTTAGTGCGGGACAACATCAATACATCTATGGTGGACCAGGCTAAACCGGCGGCAGCAGCATAGGAATTGGTGGCCAACATTTTGCCATAACAATCTTGCCCTTCGGGCTTATCATAATAGCCGGCCTTTACTAAAGACATGTTAACTACAAATAATTTTTAAAAATATTTTTTATTTAAATAAAAATTCTTTAATATTTTTTCTTTTCCTCAAACATGTTGTGGGAGCAACAAAATTGATAATTTGCATTTTTTAATTTTTTATTACTTCATGATTTCTTTTTGTAAATATTAACATTTTTATAATAAATTTAATGTTCTTCTTATAATTTTCAATTTACACTTTTATATTTCTAAACATTTTGTTAATTATTTGAAAAATTAAACAAAATTTCACTTACCAGTGTTAAATTTTACGTAATTTCATACAAAACAGCAAATTTAATCAACCAAATGTCAAAATATGACATTTCAAACAGCTGATGGGAAAACAATCACCTACCGGGTGTTTATGATAATAGTTCATAGTAAAATATAACAAACGGGTGTATGAGATATGTATTAAGAGTGACTATGAAAATCACTGGGTGTTTGAAATATTTGTATAACAGTTATGTTGAAGTATATTTTTCATAAAGTTATTGAGTGAAAAATAAAACAAATTTAAATCTTTTAAATAAATTATCAGATATAAAAACAAGAAAATAGATTATTAACAAATAAAAATAACAAATTTATCTTAAATTCAATTCAACAACATTACAGTGTGAATGTTTCAAAAAGAAGAAGAATAAATAGTTTTAATTTCAAAAATAGTTTGGTGAGTTTTTATAAATAAATAAATATTAAAATATTTTAGATTAGATTATTATTGAATACTATTTTTTGGAATGTGATCTCTTGCATGTCTTACCTTAAGCAATCCGTAAGTAAGATAGGTCCGCATCAATGACCAAGTTCCTAAGTTTCAGATAGTCGTTTGAACTTTTAAGGCGTCTTCTGTCCTGTACTTCATCCAACTATATTGTCTCGAAATTAGACATTATATGTTAAAGCAATAGGATGCTTTCTATCACTTTGCCGGAACAGGTAGTCCATCTCCGTTCAAAATGTACCACACTCTCTCTTTTTCCATGAAAAAATTATCGGATATAACCGAGTTGTTACAACAGTACCAATTTTGTGCTCTTCAATTCTGTTTTAAACAAGAGTGTTTGTATAAGAGACCTCTAGTCTCTTCGTACAAATACCACTTTATTGTTTTTATAACCACTCAAGGGTATTATCAAATTATATCAAATTTATATCAAATTATATCAAATTAACCATAAGTGGACACATAGTGAAGCCTAATGAATGGAAGTAGCAATTTTTGTAAACATTTTCTTGAGGTTAATTTTGATATTTTTTTTCTTTCCTCGAGCTTTATGAACATCAAATTTTTAGACCAGCAGGTTTTGAAAATGTGTCAGCCTCTAAAGCAGCGTTCCTGTCAGGAACTTTTTGTTGCTCGTGTGTTTTTAAACCTGCATTAGCTTTAACTTTTTGTTTACAATAACCTCTTTACTCACATAAATGTGAGTACCAAAAAATATTTTAAATAAGTATTTTTTATGAAAACACATATCATTAAATCAAATTCTACGAGGACCATGTTTTCGTCATTATATATTCAGTCTTATTCGACTATTGTTGTTGTTGTGACAGCTGTAAAAAAAAAACAAGTGAGTTAATTATTGTGATCCAGGTTTTGGTTTAACTTTAGGCCAAGAAATTGTGTCATTTCTATAAGATGTTCTTCTGTTGTGTATCATGTGCTCTCTGGCCACATGCAGGACAAATATTGGGAACGGCATGTTCAATACGAGACGAGATTAGGCATTGAGCATTTTGCTTCTTCCCGAACGTAGTTGTGCGGAACTACTCTTGTAGACATGGCAGATTTCTTTCCAAGTCTGCAATGGGAGAATTTCTAGCGTCTCTATGAATGTCGTTCAGAGCCGATCAATAGGATCTAGTACATACCTATGTATGCTCTTCAAAGATCTTTTCTAACATGCCACGGAGGTAACTCCAATTGTGATATATTATAGTTAGGATTATGCCTCCGTTGACATCCAAGAAGACAAAGACTATTAACATTCTTACTTGGTTTTTGTAAATAAAAACTAATTTTATTTATTTTTTGTTTTTTTATTTTCTTTATATTTATTAAAATCTATTTTTTGTTCTTTTTTTATAAATTTTCTTGATACACACAAGTTCACATGTATAATTTTGTTTCTTTTTTCATTTTTTGTTTGTTTTTAATTTAAAATTATTACAACACCATTTAAATAAGTTAAATTACAAATTGTTGTTTTAAAAACTATTTTTTTTGTAGTTTTTGTTTCGCCTTGAAAAAAAGTTATTAAAAATGTATTTTTTATTTTCATTTTTTTGCAAAAAGGACGTAAAAGGACTAGAATAAAATTTTGAGTTAGTTTCTCTTATGGTTTCTAATAAATAAATGAATATTTTTAAGGTTTATTTTGAAGATAATTTTCAAATAAGTTTTCTTTTTTTTTTTTGTTTTTTTTTTTTGGCATAACATTTTGAGCATACACAATGAGATATTTTTTATAAAATAATAAAATAAAAAAATAATAATAAATAAAAAATATAAAAATAAATTAAAATAATTTATAAATTAAATAAATTTGGCAACGGTTTTGTTTTTAACAAATATTTAATAAAATATAAATTATTAAACTGATAACAAGAGTTTCCTTACAACGGAAGTACTGGATTTTGTTGTTGGTCTGTTTTAGTTCTCTTTTTCTCCCCCCATCTTCTGTTCCTCCCTCTACTTAAGTAGTTTTCAATGACATTCGTTAGAAAATAATTTGGATAATAATTAAAAACAAAAACTTTTTAAATAAATTAAAAATTAAATTAAATATTATAAATTAACAAATCAGTCATTATTTTTTTTAATTTTGAATTTCGTTTTTTTATATTTTTTTTTTTCATTTTCATCTTTTCTTTATAAATTCTTTATGTTTTCTCTTTAAGATTCGTTAGTTCGTATTTTTTTCCATAATTTTTGTTTCCATTTATTGTTCATCATGACTAATTATTTCTATATCATCGGCTAAAGGACTTTCCAAATCTGTTTGTTTTGTTGTGGGTGATTTTTTATCCATTACATTATCCAAATTGATTAGTGATAAAGTCATTTTACTACTTAAAATAACCTAAAAATATACAAATGTTATTTTAACTTGATTAATTCAAAACTATAACTTACAGCTGGTTCCTCAGGTGATCCATTTAGTTCAGCATCATAAACTTTTTCCTGTTTAGTTTCAGATTCAGCTACCAATATCTGTGAGTCATGTGCCAAAGAGCCTTCTAAGTAAATTTCTTGTGGTTCTGGCATTTTGTCTTCATCTTCATGTTTGGACTGTAAATTTCAAAAAATTGTTTAAATTAAAGTTCGAGTTTTATTAAGTGAAAATAGGAAAAGCATTTCGAATTTTGAAACTTTCAAATTGTTAAGGAAAACTCAAATTGTAATAGAAATTTGGATAAAGCTGGGGAAACTACATAAATAAAATTTTAAATAACTCTGAAATAAAACTTAAAACTTACATGTTCATGGTGGGATAATAACACTGGTGTTGGAGGACGACCTGACCATTTATGGCCACCCTCACAACTAGCGGTTATTTCCATTCCAAGAACCTTTAAAATAAAAATTAAAACAAAAATATGAAATAATACATGTAAAACTGAAAAAAATGATTCTTATAAGAAGTCCATATTTCATTCAATTCCAATTTGATTCAGATTGAAAAGTTATATGCAGGACAGAGATTTGGGACGACACGGTCAATACTAGACCAGTCAGCATTGAGCCTTTTGCTCCATCCCGATCTCAGTAGTGCCAGAACTACTCTTGCAGAATTGCGGTGCATTCTGTTCTGTTTCTGCAGGAACATCATTCATATGGTAACATGAAAACGCAGAATTTGTGAATGTCTTTCAAATTGTCATTCCGATCTAAGGGATCTTGCACATAAATGATTTGACTCTGTATTCTTACATGTGTCGGCAATGGTTCCAATTGTATAATATTGATGTTATTATACTCCAATGACTTTCTCAGTGGAATTTTACTGAGAATTTCATTATGTTCCTTTCCTCATAATGATGGTGAATTGAGGACATTTGAATACAGTACATTACAGTTCTTAAGGATGCATTTGGGCAACTTCCATTGCTTATCAGTTACCGAAGAAGTACACACGTGATTGTAGTCGCATAAGCTGAGGAAATAAATGAGCTTTCAATTGTAACTTTCAAAATCAATCAACAGTTCCGACTACGATGCCTAAACCTGTACAGTTGGTAAACATTGTTGCTGTTTACTTTGCTGGTAAAATTTTCAAGTTATGTGCAGTGAAAATTGTGGATTTCACTAAAAAACCGTAGCCGTAAAGATAAGTCGTCCTCTTAAGTTATCACGCCAACTCCAGTTGAAATTGCTGAGATTTTCGAGAGGTTCAACTCGTTATTTTACTCTATAAGATTTTAATCTCCTGCTTCGAAATTTAACGAACGACTTACGGCCACTCAAATAGTTCACAGTTGCAAGAATACATTCCCACAACAGTCTCTGTACTGGTGATGAATGATCATCATTATACTACTTTATTGTTGTTATAGACATATCAGAATACACCACCGAATATACAAATAGAACATACAACGAAATCTAAAGAGACGTTACTTCAAGTTACTGTATGAATGTAGAATTTCGTTAAATGTAGAATCTACAAAAATCGTTCTGACACAACTAAGATATATATTAGGCTTAATTTCTACTGGTCTCATATTGACCGGGCGTCAAAAACTAACGGTTTTGAGTCTCACACAATATGAGTCTTCCCTTAAGCATGTAAGAATGGACATTTGAATTAAACGAAAACAGACCATTCTCAGATGTGTGCAAGATCCCTTTAAGCGTGTTTTTTAACGAAATCCGAAGAGACACTGTTTAAAAGTAAGAGTACGAATTTGTACATCGCCCATCGTAAGAAATTAATGGAAACTGCCGAGGTTTACGAAAGTGTTTCTGTCACAACTGATATCGAATATTAGAATCAATATTGACCATGTCCCAAACCAACGTTCCACATGTGATCAAGGACATTATTTTTCCCGGACCTTTTTTGATCCCGGGAATTTAATAAAAAAAAATATATATCATTCCAGGGAATTATATATTCTACAGAATTATTTTTTTTATAGTTTCTAATGAAAAAACAAGTAGGAATCTAATATTCAGCTCTGCCGAATCCTAAATATACTCCAGTAAAATATAGAGTCGATATTCTTGAAGTTCCAAGTCCAATATATTTTGCCGAATTTTATTAGAATGATTTTAATTCAATGGTCCCAGCATATTCAAATTTTGAGAGTACAGGAAAGTAATAAATAATAAATTTATGTGGAAAGTCAAAAACTTGTCTTAATATTGTAATCTTATATTACACACTGAATTAATATTAATCCGATTTAGATGAATTTGGTACACATATAGAACGTTTATTCAGTCTATATATATGCGGAATTTTATATGGAAACTGCTTAGAACAATAACAAAAATCTGGCAAAATTTCATAGGATTCGTAGATGATTCCCTTCATGGAGTTGCACACGGTGTTAATATATCATTTTTCACATATATTTCTTCCTGAAAATACCCGATAGAAACTTTCCAGGGTTTTATAAAAAATAATTTCCCGAAACTTATTTTACCTGGCGGCCAATTCCTCATCTCTAAGTTCTTACGGACCCACCCAACAGTTGCCCAATTTTATTGTTCTATAGAGTAATATCAAAACTTTTTGCAGCTGCCACATCCAGACATGAAACGGACCTAGTCTTCTCTGACCTACGTATTATCCAGTAAAACTATTCCTTGAAATTGTTGTCTTTTTTAATAAAAGTGATAAATGCTGCACAGTGTGTTAATTCTGTATCTTTAAAATCGTTAGAGATGTCTTAATGAAATTGCACACAGACAGAGTTGAGTGTTTTTGAGAACAACTGAGAATTTGGAGGAAACATAGTCCCTACGTTTTATCCAGTAAAACTATTCCATGAAATTGGTGTGGGAACTAAATTTGAGAACTCTCGCTGTTATTGCTCTTTAGATATTCGATAATCAATATTTGCTTGTATGTGAGATACTTCCCACCTCGTCCTATCGGCACTTATAATGGCTTATGTTACTTTCGGGTATTTTGGAATCAGTTATACGTTACATTACATATATACACACTTCCCTATTTTATACATACG
>PYHX02000494.1:55541721-55573423 GCA_004302925.2 Cochliomyia hominivorax | reverse complement strand
TTTTTTTTGTATTCCAAACAACTCTTACAGTCCTTTTATCATTCCCCTTTACCTTTTTCGCTCTTAAAAGTTGAATGAAGGCAAAAATAAATATACAAAATTTATGCTTTGAAAACTAACGCCTCAATATAATTAATCTTCTTAAAAGAAATCGAAGTTCTTATAACAGACTGGTACTTTATTATTTACAAAAGAATAAGGGGCTGACAGGGAACTACACATATATGTATGGATGTGTGTGTTATAGTTCTTAGAGTTGTTTGCCATTGTAATCCTTTTTTTAATAAACTCTCTATTGTAAGCGCTACACCACATACTGTGGTTTTATGAACTAAATAGGTAAACTCTTGCAGATGTTTTTTGATTCTTGGTTGGATATAATGGACCTAACAGGATTAAGTAATACGCCATAGAAGAACTTTGAAATAATGTACACTGACCATTTCTCGTCAAAAAAAACTGAGCATTATTTTGAGAGAATTGCGATTATATTGCCTGTTTGGGAAGGAGGAAGATCCACATGATAATAAGGAGATCAAGAAAAATAAGAGCTATTTTTAGTCCTTATTAAAAACAATAAAAGGATAGACTTGATGCATTGTTTTGCACATAGAGGTGCAAGACTAAATTTCCAAATCTTTTTTGAGAGTCCTGTCACTGCTTCTTTCATCTTTATATCTGGAAATCCCATGCCCACATTGTCAAGCATAAGTAAATCCTCATTGCCAGGCAAGAGAATAAGAAAGTCCTTATTGGCAAGCAGCAGGTGGATATGAATTTTGATATATTCTGTTGTTCATAAAGTTCCAGCCAACTTGAAAATCTCGTAGAATTAAATATGAAGTCAGGAGTCCTACCACGCTCCTTCAACTAAGGTTGACAGAAAAATCCAAACTGGACAAAAAATCATTCCTGCGGTCCTTATTGCTAAGCATCAATAGATTTGAAGAATCTAACTTTCCAAATCTGCTCTTTTCATCTTTTAAATCTGGGAATATCATGTTCATGTATCCAAGTAAGAGTTCTCATGGTCATTGCCAAGCTAGAGAGTGAGAAAGTCCACGATTGCCAAGCAAGAGGTAGAACGGGTTTTCATAGAGTTCCAAGGCTAAATTTTAAAATCTCGTAAACTTTTGGTGGCAAGTTCTGCCACCGTTCCTTCTACCCACAGTTCTCATTGCAAAGCCACAACTATAGGTGGATTGTAAATTGTGCGGCCGCCAGAGTTCATAGAATTCCAAACTAATGCTTTAGTGTCGAATTCTGACACTGTTTATTTGAAATTTCCATATCTGGAAACTCCTAGCACTTGACCAACATCTTGAAAAACTTGAAGAGTTTAACATGGAATTTCTCAGTGTTTGACCACTTTTCCTATTGAACTTCTACCATCCAATGCCTCATGTACGACTGCACATACAACACAAAGTGTATGAGTCCAACATCCAAAACTTTAAAGAGTTTAACTTGGTTTTCCTCAAGGCAGTGTTTTGTCATCACTACTGTTTAACTTCTATCACTCGAAATTTCCAACCACCTCCAACTGGAGTAGATATCATCTATGATTGTACAATTTTGGTAAATAGTTTTCTCAGTGAAATTCAGAATTTATGAAGGTACAAATGGTGTACAATTTTGTGGGGAATAAAGTCGCTTTATATAAAACAATTGATCGGTTATGCTACTCCGGTGTGAACTCCTTTGTTGAGTGATACACAATAGAGAAATATTCACACAGACCTAAGAACCGAGTACAGGCTTCGAATGTCCTAACCATATTACCTACATGGGGAAATGAATATTCTAATGGTTATGAAACGTACTAATGACCGTTTCGACAAAGTTATCGTAACTTCATTATTTAGCTGTAATGTCTTTCCCACTGCATATTCAAAAGGATCTTCGTATATACGATGGACCCACATAAATTGAATCTGATATTTTACAAAGTCTTCAGATATTGCTTATCGGAAAAGATACTTCATGGTTACAAAAATATATAAATTTTGATTGGTATTGTTACTGAAACGCCCGTCCAAGCAGCCAATTACCCATGATACCAAGTTAATACTTTGTATTTGGTGGATCGGCATTATGTCATGTTAAAATCGGATCTGAAGCCAAAACAAATTATTCATCCAAAGAGGGTCATAAACCAAAAACGACAAAAATATTGCAGAAACAGAAACGAGGCCATCCAGTTCCATTATAGACACCCATTGCAAGACTGATAAAAACAGTTGGTGGAAAGGTTGTTCTTACCAATTGTTTCAAGCGATGATGAGAAAATATATATATGAAGATTATTTGGAAGATTTGTGAATATTTTTAAGCTTTTAAGATTAAAAAATTCATACCTAATGTAGGGTATTACTAAATCTCTCTTTAGCTGCTAATAGTTTTTTATTAAATATCTTTGCTGTTGTTGCCGATGCACTATAGATACTTTGTACGTACTTGGGTGACACCATGTACTGTCAATTAATCACTCAATTCATTCACTTACATTTTAAATAAAAAATTCGTAAACGAAATGAATGTTCGTTCAACGATTTAAGACCATAACAGATGAAGAAGACAAGATGACAATATACACCACAATCACTCTAATATAGTGAAAAAAATAAAAACACACGCCAACAACAGCAACAACAACAACTGTAACATGATGGCATTTCAAGATGTATGTACACATATGTTGCATAAATATAAAATATTCAACATATATGAAACACGAAGGTACAGTTTTTGACTCCTTTTTTAATCTTCAAACTGTCGGATCTTTCAAAGAGTTTAATTTTTAAAAAAGAGTCTCATTTTTTTAACGCTTTTTGAACAAGAATTTTATTCCTAAAATTGATCAAAATCAAAAAAAGACCAAAATCCGAAAAAGAATTTTATAATGAATAACTCGCACAAATTGTGTGCTTGTGTATGCACATCTTTTTGTTTTCTTTTCAACAATTTCGCAGTTTTGAGGAGTAAAAAATTAAACATCTTTTTTCTCGCTCTTTTTTAAAAGAAGAATAAAATTAAAATATTTTTAATAGAGATTAAAATTTTTTAATCTCCTCAAAGAAGAGTAAAAATAAAGATTTTTCTCCGAGTTTTTCCATACTCTGTAAAATACAATAGTGTCATCATATATAAATACATACATATTTACAATATTAGTTCATATATTACAAATAATAACACCAATACTTTTTAACTACATCTTAAGGCTCGAGTCTTGATTCATTTTCTTAACCAATATCTTCCACATGATCACCACCACAACGAGTGTCTTTATTGTAATGGCGATGATGAAGAGGATGATCGTCATTATCATTATTATGGTGATGTCTTTCGTTGCATCTGCTACAAGTTTTAAAAACGAATATAAACAATATCATGTACATATTTTTTATTTTTATTATTTATTAAAATGAAGTTGAATGGAAATTGTGAGGTTATGGTATAGAAAAATCTATACAAATACAAACTTGCATAAATACCGTGAATAACATAAATGAAATAACTTCATGATTATTGTTATTGTAACCGCTAAAAGTTTGGAATTAATTTAACCCTTAAGAATTCGCAGAGATTTAATAATTCAGATAAATTGGAAGTAACCCAAAATACTCTTCGCGTGATTAAGTTCTTCATTGCCAATCTTCTTATGACAGTTGCACGCCGTTAAATGGAACCAGTTTACGGTTCATCGTATGGAACATCTCAAATACAGAATATCTGAAAATATTCTTTAAGACGAAAATATTAGTTTCAAGATTATCGAAGAAATAAGTCAAGACCCAGAATTGGTCTGATTCGGCAAGAACATTCGACAGAGGAGAAGATGGACTAGTGTTAATAATATGAATTATTATATTTTGTAGGGAACATATGTCTTTAGTTTTGCGGAGATATTGACTGCCGAAATTTATGAATTGTCGGTTAAAGTTTACCTTCAACAGAAACCGAGTCATTGATTTGCGCTGTGCAAAAGTCTTGATTTCGACACATAAAACAAGGAAAGATTTTAAGATTGAGCAATTGTCTATTACGAAAGACCCAAGCGCTAAAAAGTCATATGAAAAGCCAGCCCAACCAGCCAAATCCTGACATCGGGGTAACAATCACAAGCAAAGACAATTTATACGTCTGAAGAGAGTTATCTATTATTGGGTAGTTTGGGACCATTAATTCGTCTGAAGAAGGGAATCTACGAAAGCCGATTAGAATATTTGTCCAAAAACAAGGTCATCAACTTCTGTCATGACAACACATTCAACGAAAAGGATACAGATCCTGGACTACAAACAAGCCCATCAACTTTCACCATAACAATACATGAACACATGTTGCAAGGCTGATAAAATCAATTGCTCGAAATTTGGGCTCAACGACCTTATTTTCTTGATTACCAATTGTTTCATTTGATGTAGAGTGAGCATATTTTCAGAAATTGTCAATGATTCACCTAAAAACTGGAATCTAAACAATATTTACGAACGGAGAAATGACAATAGTTCATCACGGTTTCCGAAATTATATACTCTAATGTAACTTTCCGGAATTAATCTGGATATGAGAAAATTATAAAGGATCATGAAATTTTGAATGTTCCACTCTTAATTCCGTAACCTTCCAAAGTCATTCACATGTTCCGTAAGAGATTCTTAAGTATCTTATTAAATCTTAACAAAGTCTATTGATTTAAATAAAACTTCTGATGTTTTATTTCACACAGCATAACTTGAGCAGCGTATACATTCGACAGAGAATACAACGAGGAAACAAAGCCGAGTAGTATTGACATGATTCCTTTCTTCATCACTCTTGCAGTTGCTTCTTGCAGCTAGAGAAGATCCTTTAAATAATACCAAATTTAACTGGATAAAAAAACAATTTCCTTTTCAAAGCCAATTAATCGTTTCATTAAATATTTTGCAAATGGAGGAGATCCTCAAAATGGCGCTAAATGTTTTTGGATTAATGAAACCAAATTCGTTCATTCTGAATGATTTTTAAGCCACGTATGTTGAAATGATACGACAATAAAATACCAACGAAGTCTATTGATCGCAGTGTAAGCGATCGATCTAGAACGCCATTAAGAAATAATGGTCCAGTTAGTTCCTAATAATATGAATAAATTTTCATCTTCTTTAAAGAACATTTTGATCTTTCAAATCCTAATAATTAGAAAGTGATCGAGTGCTATCATTAAAGTTCAATAGGTGTAACGGTTGTTTGTCATTCTTAAGGTGGGAGATTTCACAATATCGATATCATTGATTCAATTATGCTCATTAGCAATCGTTCTACCCGTTACGTTAAGTTGATTACCCATTCTTTCATCTATGCTTAACCACTCATAATCAAAAATTTTGATCCTTTTATATTTAAGAATTTTAGTCTTCTTCACAGTGGTGACTCAAAAACATCGAACTTGCTATATAAAAATCGATGGCACTAATCCTGATTAGAACAGACATATGCTTTGAGCTTCCGAATTCATTGAGTACACATAATTAAAAGAAATTCTCTATAAAATAAAGCATTCATTTTAAGCTTGATCTGTTTGAGATACAACAAGATCGATCATCACTATCGGAACAAGTCATTTTTTTAAACAGCAAAATTATCAACAATTTTAAATCGATTTTAGTTTAGATCGTGTCATGATGGGTTTAAGCTTGATCTGTTTGAGATACAACAAAATTGATCGTCACTATCAGAAAAATTCATTTTTTTTAAACAGCAAATTTTTCTACGTGATCGTGTCATGATGGGTTAATCAATACAAAATATTTTTATATCCACAGTTTATGGAATAATTAAAATGCATCACAAAAACAATAACAAAAATATGTCTTCAAGAAGAGTGTACAAAGATAAATGACAAAAACTTTAAGTATAAAACAGAGAAAATACAGCAACAACAAAAACAACAACAACAACTGGGAACAAAGTCTCTTTAATGAATGACCCCTTTTTTCCCAAACGAATCGTCATGCAAACATATACATTGTTGTACTTATCATTTCTTTTTTATAAAAAAAAAAATATTTTTATAATTTTTTTTTAAAATCCCCCTCCTGATCTCCTCCTCATTCGACTGTTATTAACTTTTATAAATGTCTCTTCATGGCTAAAAATTATTTTCATGTTGTTGTTTTCATTTTGTTTTTGTTGTTTTCGTCTTGTGTCGTGTTGTCTTGTCTGTCTCGTCTTGAACTTTCAAGTCTTAAGATGCAAATACGTTGTGGCATGATGTGATGAACAGAGCGACACATTCATCATAATCAAATAGTTTGAATGCATTAAACATGATCGGATCGGATCGGATGAATGATCTTCATCTCTCTTTTAATTTTTGTGTTTTTGTTTTTGTTTTTTACACTTAATTGAATGCCAAATGATTAAATTTAACACGTTCGGAGTTTTTATTATACGATTTGTGACTTTTTCGAATTAAGGAGTTAATGATGTGAATGAATAAAAAATACTTCATTTAAAGATCCCAGAAAAAATGTGCAGAGTTTTTCTAAAATGTCAAATCTTTTGACAACATCATTGAACTAATTCTAATCATTCTGAATCTTAGAGATGTTTTAGAAACTTGTACGGTGGAACCTTTTTTCATTATATCTATTATAACGGAATATTTGCAGGATTTCATTCCGCCATTTTAATGACAGCGATTAAGATATTCACATCCGTGCGCAAACTCCAAATTGGTTGTTGTTGTAACAGCTGGGAAGAATAAGTACATTTCTAAATTTTGGTTCAGGTTGTTGTTCAACTCCAGGCCAAAGAATCTGGCAACCTCGATTGGTTGGGTCCATAGATCTTCAGGACATAGTGAGGTTGGATTGGACTGATAGTTGAATAGATGCCGTGTATCATGTGGATCTTGACCACATGCAGGACTTTGATTAGGGACGACACGAGTTATTGAGCCTGTTGCTTCACCCCGATCTCAGTTATGCCAAAAGTACTCTTGTTGACCGCGGCAAAATCTGTTCATTGTCTGCAATGGCATTCACGTACTACATTCATATGGTAACTTGAAACCGGGGAATTCGAGACTTCTCCTAAAACTATCATATATGAATTATGATCCAAAGGATCCTACACATATCTATGAATCCAAATTAGTTGTGTTGGTCGATGGTGATTTATAAAAAATGTACTCGCTTTCATAGCAGTTAGCACGAATTTTTCGAAATTAAGCTTAATTTGGATTCAAAATAACTGTGTTGGAATGATATTGTGGATGCACAAGTTAGAAATAAGTAGATGTTATACTCCGAGACCAAGACAAAATTATCTGATTGGATTGACCCGCTTAGTTAGCTTTATTCCTTCATTACCAAGCGAAATCATTGTAAATGATATAAAACGTTAATATTTGGGAATAATCGGATCCTTTTTCCGAATATCGCATATCAATTCACAAAATATTCGAAATTTACCTTAATTTGGATACACAATAACTGTGTTGGAATGATATTGTGGATGCACAATAAGGACATAGGTAGATGCTATGAAAAGAGTTAAGAAAATTTTATATTCCCGGTCATAGTAACGTTGAAATAGCTCGACATTGTGCGAAGTTCGGAAACAATTTCTTCAATCATTTAAAAATCTTTGAAATTAATGCTAAAAAACTTGATCCACTGACAGCTATCGTTTTTAGCAGTAAGACTTCTAGTGTACTGACAACTGTGTACTGAAATCACAAGAAGGATAAGTCTCGCTTTCAACGACTGAAGAAGAAGTCTGTCGGAATAGTCAAGATGAGATCAAGGCAAAATTAGTCCTTCAACTTCAGTTTGATTGTTGAGCACAACATTAAGAAAAACTACTTCTGGAATCCGTTATGAGTAATTTGAATTTAAAATCGAACTTCTTAGCCATCAACGTGGAAACATTCTCGAATATTTAACTTATCAAGATGAACTTGTTCAAAAGTTCAAGAGAATGAGAGTTTTAGTGAATCAAAACTAGTGAATTCAACACTATTAATATCGGAAATGATGTTTTCCATTATGACCGACGTATATTATGAGCTTTTGAACTCGTTAAGGTGAAAGTACCGAAGGCAATTGAAAACATTCAACGGAAAACAATCAGAACATTTGAAGAGAATCGAGGGCTCACGTCAACGCTCGGACTTATATTCCAAGATCAACAATGTAATGTTCGGAATTGAGAAAGATCTGAACGTTGTTTAAATTTATGTTTTATTGAAATTTGACCAGACTATACATTGGATTATTCAACGATACCTGCATCCGTAATCCATCATTAGGATAATGCAAGGCCATTTAAGACTTACAACTATTCGAAAAAATGTGAATAGAAGTTTTAACTCAGCTGTCTTTTAGGCCGCTATTTGTTTGAAAAAAATAACAGTCTTCTTTTTGTCAGTTTTACCACTTTTGATTACCATGATCGATGTTTTCATCGATGCAGGGTGTCCTTACTAGAATATGCTTTAGAAAAGATCTACTATCGTATTAGATTATTCCATTTCATAAACGCCAAAGTGGGTTGAATCGTTCATAAATTTTACCAACAAAATATAGAATATATTTTTCTGAATTTTAAATATCTCCTGTTAGAGGATACAACTTCTCCATGTCCTATCCCAAACTATGTTCACTTTTTTTACATAGTTTTATTATTTGTTCATCAATGCGCCAAATTTCATTAAATTTGCTTTAACAGTTTCTTAAAAGGCATGCGACATACAAATTGTTGATTATGAGGGAAACACCACTCCTCCGTGTCATATCCAAAATTTTGTTAGTCTTTAATATTTTGTTAATAAGGCTACATAGAGCTACATAGAGTATATTTTATTAAAGTTTCATATTTTTGGGAGGTGCATCCCCTCATGCCCTATCCGCTAATTGTAGTCGACAGTATGAGTTCTAATATTCATGTGCCAAATTTCATTAGATTTTGTATTACTTATAAAGGTATGCGATTAGAAACGTTTCGTGAGTAAGGGGGCTACAACTCTCCTGTGCCCTACGCCAAAAAAATGTAAGTTGCGTTACATTTTCCACTAAACACAATTTAGTAAATTGTTAAATCGTTTGAAAAATTTTCCAGTTTTACGACTTACAGAAATCGGTCTATAATTATATTTCTACTCAACCGATTTTGCCAGTTTTTAGAGGAAACTTCTTAGGATAATAACAAATAATTAGAGAAATTTTCTTGAACTTTGTCAATTATTATGGACGTGGCAACAACTGACAGACAGACAGACGGGCACTTTGATTTGTTGCAATGATTCCTTCTTGGCCTATCGAACGGAATAATAATATACCGTCTTCACCTCTTGTGGTTAGGTGGAGGATAAAAAAAAATATAAAAACAATTTCTTTGAAGATCGGTCAGCATGTGAATGTATGTACGTATGTATGTACGTATGTATGTATGTATGTATGTATGTATGTATGTATGTATGTAAGGTATAGACTCTAAAACGGCTGGGCCTAATATGATGAAATTTTCATAGAATGATCCCAAAATACCCGAAAGTAACATAGGCCTTACATAATTCCGATAGGACCAGGGGGAGAAGTATCCCCCATACAAAGCAAATATTTATTAACGAATATCTAAAGAACTATAACAACGCTAGTTCAATTCCTTCTCAAGGAATTATTTTACTGGATAAAATGTAGGACAGATAAGACCAAGGGGAGGGGTATCGCCTATATAAAGCATCATTGTGTTTGGCAAAACTAAGTTTTACGGGTCTGTTTGTTTATGACTAAAAGTCTCTAAGAAAATTATTGAACTGAATTATTAATTAAAATTTTTTCAACTGATCTTTAAGAAAAAGTGTCATCTAGATCAAATAAATTTCTCTAAATTGTAATTTTTCCCGGATTATTAAGAAAATTTATGGACATTTTTATTGTAGTTTTTGCAATCAAATAATTTGTTTTTAAGTTTTTGTAACTTAAATTTAGAAAAAAATAATTTAAAAATTTCTTTGATCTTTTTTTTTTCTTTGTTCATGATCTTAACACATAATTTGTTTATTAAACATATTTTCGACAATAAAGTTTAGGACCATTTAATTCCATATTAATACAGTGGGGTATTAAATATTTAAATGTGATCATTACAAAACGGAACCAAAAAGCGATTATTAATACAGTAAAGAATAAAAATAAACAACAACAACGTTTAGAGGTCACGCAGCTGTTCGAAAATAAATTTTGAAATTTTGAATGCAACTTAGTGAGATTCTCCATCTTTTGTTCTGGCCGCTAGTTGCAGCTATTAATTTCAATTTTAAAATAAATATTATTTTCGTCACAAAATGTTGGAGGAGTTTTTTTTTAAATGTATATTTTTTGATGGTTTGATGATATTTTGATGACTTCATTTTGACATCAAACATGCGTTAAGAAAACAACTAAAATTTAATTATGGTTATAAATACATCTAAAATACCAAAAAAAGACTTAAATAATTTTAAATAAATACAAATTATTTTCCATTCACTATCTCTCTCTCTCTTTTCAAAAAATCTCTTAAACGATCAATCGTTTTAAGCTCTAATCCCTGTTGTGTTACTTTTGTCTGCCCAGTGTAATTATGTTTTTTTCTTTATGTCTAAATATTTGTGTCTGACTGCCGGTAATTGTCATGGCACATTTGCAACAAATTAGTGACATCCTTAGAAACAACAACACCTTGTTTATTACATCTCCCTCTCTCTCGCTCCCTCTCTTTCATGATCTTTCCAGCCTTTTACTTTTTTTACAATTACATTACAATTTGTTGAAATTGTCTGCAAAATATTTGAAATATGTTTTTTTTAAGAAATTTTTCCTCAACTTCATCTTAAATAAATAAATTTCTCATTATGTGCGATCGTCTAAAATACATGACGTTGCATTTTTTATAGTTTTTTTTTGCATTCATTTCTTATGTTGCATTTATGCTATGTTTTTCGATTCGCTGATACATGTTGCATGCCTCATTCAATCTCTTACTATAACTCCCAACATATTTGTGCTACTTTACAGTAGCTCTTGATTTAAGTGAATGGGCACTTCACTTATTTTGCAGCACTCGTAACCAAACAAAAAAAACTTAATGGGAAATATGTCTACTATAAAACGATTTTCAAGTGAAATAAATGATCTTGAAATATTTGTGGATTACAGGAAAAAAAATAAACATTTCGATTTTATATCGGGTTTAACAAACTTAAAAGTGATCTACATTAAGAAATCGATCGTTTAGCAGATTGTCTTTAAAGAAGTTCTACTAAATGATCAATCGTTTAAAAGAAATCGATCGTTTGGCAGATTTTCTATAAAGAAGGTCTCTTAAACGATCTGTCGTTTACCAGATTTTCTATAATGAAAATCTATTAAACGATCAATCGTTCAAAACATTTTCTATAATGAAAGTCTCTTAAATGATCAATCGTTTAAAATATTTTCATAATTAAAATCTCTTAAATGATCAATCGTTTAAAAGATTTCGTTTTTTTTAACGATCAATCGTTCAACAGATTTTCTATAATTGAAATCTCTAAAACGATTTTCTATAATGATCAACCGTTTAATATATTTTTTTTGTAAAGAAAATCTCCTAAACGATCAGTCGTTTAATATATTTTTTTACAAAAGAAATATCTTCAACGATCAATCGAATAATAGATTTTCTATGAAGATTTCTGAAACGATCAAACATTTAATAAATTTTCTGTAAAGCGAATCTCTTCAACGATCAAAGCTTCAATAGATTTTCTACAAACGATTAATCGGTTTATTTATTTTCTGTATAGAAAATATCTTAAACGATCTAACGTTTAACAAATGCTCTAAAAAGAAAATCATTTAAACGATCAATCGTTTAAAAGATTTTCTATATCGAAAATCATTTTAACGATTGATCCTCTAATAGATTTTCTATATCGAAAATCATTTTAATGATTGATCCTCTACTAGATTTTATATATCGAAAATCATTTTAACGATTGATCCTCTAATAGATCTTATATATAGAAAATCATTAAGGAATTTTCCACATAAAAGATCAATTAAACGATCAGTCGTTTAAATATTTTTTATGTAGAAAATATATTTAACGACAGATCGCTTAAATATGTTTACAATCGATCATTTAGGTAGATATTTAAATGGTGTTAAAAATAACCCATTTCGTGCAATTGTTAATTAATGATTTTTTACCGGAATTTCGACCATTTAACCGTAAAAGGCACCTCTAAAACAATTTCAAAAATTGTCATGCAGTATATTTTGGTGTTAATATGTCACTACAATAATTTTAATTAAGCGCAATTTTCAAAATTTAGTAAAAATAGCGAACTTTATGCGAAAACCTTTTTGCGCCTCCATAATTACAATTTAAATAATTAAAATTTAAATAATTATTTTCATAAACAATTTAAAAGTGACCATAAATTTTGGTTAATTTATTTTTTTAATTTCGAATTAATGAATAAACGATCGCAGTATTGAAGAAGCGTTTTTAACGGCTTTTCAATAAAGAAAACGTTTTAAGTTAAAAAAGACGATAATAACAATAAAAATCGCATCATAATAATTTTTATTTTTATAACTAAATAAAATAATGAATTTTATTTAATCGTAAAAATTTATATAAAAAATTTATCTATAAACGATCATTAAAATCACAAACACATAATTTTTTTTTTTGAAATCCTACAAATTTTCAATAAAAAATTATGAAAAAATGAAAAAGAAATTGAAAAAAGAAAAAATAAATAAAAATTCTTTCATGATTTTTTTTCAAGAAGACATTTTTATGACTTTTGGACTCAGTGTGTGTGTGTCAAAGCGATCGTATTGTAATTGTTTGATGTTGGTGTTGGGGAATATCGGCTTTTTATTTTATGTTTATTGTCACCAAAAGAAATAAAAATGATTTTCTATTGTGAATAATGAAAAAAAAATACTCCAGAGAGAAATTAAAATGAAAATATAAAAAATGTGAAAATATTGAAATAAATATTGACAATTGACAATGATTTTTTCTTTATTTCAAATACTTGAATCTTGTTCCCTGACGTTATATGAATTTTATTTACAGTTCATTTCATTGTGGAAACTTTAATTTGAATCATTCGTTATTCGTTTGTTATTGATTTAAATGATCTTGACTTGAGAATTTAATGTAAATTTATGTGCAACTTAGCCAGGGTTGCCATATTTGATTTATTTTTGGAAAAAATTCAAGATCAGAGGAATAAAATAAAATTGTCAGCAATAACCATACAGAAAATATGTTTCCACTGTAATGAAATCCTCCTAGAATAATAAAGATGTATGCAGCAGCTGTACTTTTGCAGCCCTACTTTACTACATTGCCTAATATCATGTACCAGATATGGGAACATTTTAAAGCTAAACAAAAAAATCTACAAACTGAACAGACAGCTGTACATCTACAGCCTTATATCTCTTCAGTTTAACAGAAAGAAAAGCCTTTAACTAGATCACTGTTATCAAGAAAATTGTGGCTGGAGAGTACTTACTTCGCTTACTACCATATATACCAAATATGGGAAAAGTTTTAAAGCCAAATAGAAAAAATAAAAAGATCTTTCTACATCATTTCGCTGTAGGAAGATGGAAGTCCCTAAACTGAATCATCGTTATCAAAAATTAACGGCTGGAAATTAATTACTTCAATTATTATAAAGCAAAACTGATTATCTACAAGATGAGCAAATCAAAACCACAGCTGTACTTCTGCAGCCCTACATTACATCGGTGTAGGTGAAAATGAAAGGCCTTAAACTGGATAATCGTTATCAAAAAATTTCTCCTGGAGAGTAATTAATTTGCTTAATACCAAAGACATTTAAAAGGTGTTGAATTTAGGAAACATTGTAAAGCAAAGTACAAGAAAATCTACAAGATAAACAGATCAAAACCACAGCTGTACTTCTGAAGCTCTAAATGGATGAAAGGCCTTAAATTGAATCATCGTTTTCAAAAAATTTGCAACTGGAAAGAAATTAATTCAGAGCGAAATAGTAATTATTTTAAAGAAATAGAAAATAATCATCAAGATGAACTGCTGCATAGATCAAATCAAGCCATCGCTCAGTTATTCATCAAGATATCAAGAAAGCTCAAGCGCCATATGAAAATTATTCAAAAGAGAAGTTTCCTAGAAAATAATACAAATCATCAGAACTGTGAACAGCTACTTACAAGGATGTAGAACTGTGAGTTCTGCATAACGGGAATTTCAGTCAGCAAATTCACATTAATACAAATAAATCATTGGGAATGAGGATGTAACGATCAGATAGTATAAAATATAAGGCACGATTTTATAAGGGAGTAGTTTTTAGTAAAATAACTGCAGCAATGGGTGGAGATGATTCTACCGAAGCTAGAAAACCGGATTTATATTTCGGTAACGAAACCTATTTATAACTTTGATATCATTGCTCAGATGGCTCTTGAAGCCATTTACCAACATCTTTCATTAGATAAATATACGATGAGAAGAGCGCCGAGTACTCTAATTAAACTAAGGAAACTGGAATTTAGAGGGAGTATAAAAGAGAGCCAACCAAAGATTTTGAAAGATGTAAGTGTCGGAGAAAAACGGTTCTTGATTTTCTTGAGAATAAGTCTGCCTTGGATAATTGTTATACGTTTAAACTTATATTGTAGTGTATTTTTTGAATTAGTAAGTAAAATTCTGATGATAAAACTGAGAGATAACAAAACTTTGCCAGTGAACCAGTAGCCTCTGATATGGCAGGACCAAGGGAAGCCACCAATAGTGTCACAAGATAATGGACAACACAAAATCCTTGAGCAGGAGTGGATTTTTATCCAGACAATCTAAAATCCGAATTGCTACCTTTTTCCAAAAATAAGGGTATTGAGGCGTAGGTTTGCGCATTTTAATCTCCCGGTGTTAAGACCACATTGTATGGTTTAGCAAACATGGCAGGTACTCACATTAATCTGCTGAAGTTTTGTGCTGAGCCAAAGCAATTTTTATATTGACTTTAGCTCTCGTTGTCCTCATTCATCCTATAACTATGGAACATGACTGAGTCCGTCCCATTATAAAATAAATAATCTCCTTCACGACATTAGAGTCCACTATCGCGAGTTAAAATTGTATCCAGGGAAACACTTCTCATACGGCTCTTGAAATCTCGAAAAGGCTTTCCAAGTCAGATAAATATATAGAAATTTTGGAAAGGAATTTAATCCGATTCCTTTAAATTTATAAAATTAATTTTATACTTTTCGAAATATCATTGCAAATGGAGGTAATTTTAATTCTATTCCAAATACAAACTTTCCCTTTTGATGTTCATTTTCCTAACTTCTTGGCAACTCTGCTTAAAATAAACATAAATATTTATTATCCATTTTACACTACAGACTTTAAATTCCATTTATTCGGTTTCTCAGCTTAGAGAACTACAAATATGTAAAATAGAGAAAATAACAAATAATAAACTAAAAAAAAAACTTAAATTTGTGATCTTGTGTCTGGGGTGAAATAAAAAATAAATAATAATTTTAAAGTTTGCAATCAGAAGAAGGGGAGAAAGTTCAGATCTTTTCTATTCAAATAATGTGTGGAAGTACATATGTAAACATGTATGTATGATCTCAAATATGGATCATTAAACAGAAGCTTTTTCTTTCTGTTCACAATGACGCCTCTTTTTATACCCTACAGTATTTTAAGTGGTTGAAATATTATGTGCAGATGTTTGTAACGGACGGAAAAATAGTCCTGCAACCACTTTTATGTATATCGCTTGACCTAGAATCAGTTATAGAGTTTATTTAAGCATATCCATCCATCCGTCCGTCCATGTTAAACTTGTTCACAATGTACAGGTCGTAGTTTTGTAGAGATCTTAATGAAATTTAGCAAGTACTGTTATTTTGGCCCAAGGATGATGCCCATTGAAATTGTTTATGATCGGTCCATTATTTCATATAGGGCCCATACAAATGTCACCCCATAATGCAGTTTTTAGTCCACAAAATTCCAAAATACCAACTTTTTGCGAAAATAAGTCTTATTATATTCTTAAGAGATGTGGCCAATTATACGAGGTTCGGTCCATACAAACACTTTTCCAAATATCACTATGCAATTCATTTATCGCACATATACGAGGGCATTGTAATAATATTTAATTAAATAAAGATAAATATTAGTTAAATCCCCATATTATGCGAGGGTCGATCCATATTTTTTTCTAACTTCAGAAAAACATCCTTTTAAAATGCATAAATTTCACATAATTTTTCGTGTAATAATAATCATAACGAGGATCGTTCAGAAAATTTTCCTAGCAGTCATTTAAAAGCAACAATATTATGTAGAGTGTTATATTGTCGGCCTTGATTGACTACAACTTTTTTTACTTGTTTTTTTCCTCAATTTGGAGCTCATTTTTTTAACTGAAATGATGCCATAACAACTGAAATCTCAGAACGAACTTCTGTTTCACAAGTACTTCATTAAATATAATTTTCTCAAATTCTCTTCTTTTTGGAGAAATAATAATAATAATAATTCATTTTTATTTTTATTTTTATTTTGATTTTTTTTCTCAAAATTTTACTTGAATTTTGTTTATTAAAATATTTTTGCTGTTAATTCGTTTAATTTTTCTTCATTTAGGAAAATAAAAGCGTTCTATTCAAATGAACCCTAATGCGGGTTCTTGAGGAATTTAGTTGAATCAAATAAATCACTTCAATATGTTTTTATTTGTTTTAATTTATATATATATTTTTGATTCTTTAGAGTGGAATAATTCAATTAAATTTATTTTTATTTTTTTATTTTCATATTTCTATTTCATTTGTTGTTGTTGTTGCTATTAAAGTTATTTTAATTATTTAATTAAAAATTCCCAACATAACAAAAATTTTAGATTTTGATTGTTAAATTCATAAAAATTATTAATGCATTTTTGTTTATTAATTAATTGTAAAAAAATCTCCAGAATCGACTCGTTAATAATAATAATTAATTTAGAAAAACCATGTACCCTACATTATGTATTATAAAGATTTTTGAAAATAATAGGGATTTTAGAATTTTCATTTTTGATCACCAGTGATGAAATTATGAATCTTTTTTTTTTCGAAATCCTTCCGTTAACGTTTTTATAGTGTTTTCTGTCACTTTGCTCAGACAGGTGGTCCATCTTTTGAACACCTTTTTTGTGGTCTTCAATTTTATTTTAACAAGAGCCCAATATCTCTGCACTGAATTTAACTCCAGGCAGTTTGGAGGATTTGCCTCTTTTAGTACAAAAACCACATTATCGTTCATGTGCGACTCAAGGGCCTATTTACCATAGTAACCGGTTGCCATGTCAGGCCAAAAATAAGTGAACACATAATGAAGTCTTATGAATGAAAGCAGACATTCCTTGATGTAGGTTTCGGTATTACATCAATCAATATTTTTCCAATTAATGTCCCAAATACCTTTTTAACATACAGAAAGACAAACAAGTAAAAATCTTATAGTCGATCAAGTCTGACTATGTAATACCCTACATCACATTGACTGCTACGAAAAACTTTTAAACGACCCTCGTATAATTTTCTTTTCTTATTTATGCTTATTTATTAGTGAAGTAGATTATTGTGATACAAACACTTATAAGAAATTTCTGCATATTAAAGGGATGTTTTTCTGGAGGGTTATATGGGCATTAGAAAAATAGGGACCGACCCTCGTATAATTTCTGCTTATATTTATCTTAATTTGACCAAATATAATTACCATACTCACGAAAATGTGAGATTTATGCGCTTAAAAGTGATATTTAGAAGGGGGTTGTATGGGACTTATGAGAAATAATGGACCGATCTTCATACAATTGGGCACATTGTTTTAAAATATCATAGAACTTACTTTTGCAGAAATCTTTTCATATTTAGAAATTTTATGAGCCAAAAATCCCATTCCGAGGGGACATTTGAATTAGACCAAACATAACTACATGACAATAGACATCGTCATTGGGTCGAAAGAAACACTACGTGCCAAATTTCAAAGAAATATCTTCAAAGGTGCGATCTGTACTTTGCGAACAAGATTTACATAAACAGCCAACCGGACGGACATACGATCTGAATTACTTAATTCATTCCAGGAAGTGGTTTTGAGTCAAAAGATATACTTAAAAGTGGTGTTAGCCCGTAACAAACTTTTGTACAAACGCATAACACCAGGTGAAGGGTAAAAAACCAAAATAACCTCAGACCACCCATCAAGTTATTCTAAATTGAAAACTACGCATCATTCATCACAATTTCCAAATCCCAACTCTCGAAATTATCACATCAAACAAATGGGACTCTACACTTTCAGTCGACCTTAATCGGTTTTTATTCTATAACTTCATATTTATAATTTATTTTCTCTTCTATTTTTTTTCGAAACAACATTTATTATTGTCATGACTTTAATTAAGCTCATAATCCTCTTATATAACAAATGTTAACATTATTTCCAAAGACACAAAAAAAATATATTCGAAAGTGTAAAAGGCAACACATTTTACGATTTAATAGAAAAAACGAATTATAACGATTTCAAAACTCTAAATTCAGTCTTTTTTTTATTTATAACAAAAAAAGAAACAAAATTTCTTAATTGTCGCTAAATTCCAAACACAAAACCTTCAAAGCACTTTTTTCTGTAATTCGAGTTCAAAAAAAAAAAAAAAAAAAATGAAATCAACTGGTTTCAGATTCATTCAATTGAAGTTCACTCTTGAATTTGAACGGGTGTCTGTCTTATGCTAATGGATTAATGTGTGTCAATATGATTCTCTATGTGAGTGAATGAATGTGAATGAGTGAATGACTGTGTCTTGCTGTTTTTATGAAAATGCTGGTAATTGAGGTCATGTTGAACAATAACATTAGAGAAGAGTACCAGAATTAAAGTCATTTTCTACACAAGGGTTAAATTTCAAAATTCAAAATTATCGTGTTTCATGGATGTTAAATGTGTCACCGACAAATTTGTCTCAATTAAGAGAAAAAAGGTTTTTCTACATCACATTTCGTTCTTTTCTTTCACAGATGATTGATGCGAAGTTCTTGATTCTTGTTGCTTTTGTTATTTAGAAAATAGAAAAAAAAAGAGTTATTAAAAGAAAATTTTGTCATTTATCTAAAAAGGAGAAAAAAGCCTACATGATCACTTCTATCTTCAGCCAAAAATAACTTCATGATCACTTACATTTTAACGAAAAAAAATGATATTTATTTTACAAAAAGCAAAAAAAAGAACTTCCATTGTTAATTGATCAGTAAATAAGCGTCCGGGAATCATGATCACTTAATTTTACACCGAAAACTTGATAATATTCATGATAAATCTACAAAATTTCATCCAAAAATCTTTATTCTTAACTCGAAAAAATTGTTTATAATTACGTGAATAAGCGTCTTCTAGGAAAAAAGGCTTTGATTTATGATCACTTAAATTTTGGAGTAAAAAATCGATATTTTCATGTAAAATTTAAACATGACAAAATTCAATAAATATAAATGCAAAAAGAGCCTTGACACAAGATCACTTTAATTTTTTATCTTAAAATCAATATTTTCATGGAATCGAGCAAATTTTTGATCGTTAGAAATTCAGTCAATTGTTATCCAAAGGGATTCGTTTCACGATTTTCTATTGTTTTACCCCAAATGGAAAGTTTAAAAGAATCAAGAAAACTCTTTAATCATTAATAATTCAGTAAATTAAAGTCAAATTAGAAAAAGGCCCTCAATTCATGATCATTTTATATTTTTGGCCATAAATCCATATTTTCATGAAAAATCAAAAATACCTTTAAACATTAATAATTCAGTAAATAAGAATTCAAATGACAAAATGGTCTCAATTCATGATCACTTACATTTTCACCCATAAATCTATATTTTCATGAAAAATCGAAAAAAACTTTAGTTGTAAATGATCCAGTCAAAAAAAGTCGAAGTAGAAAAGAACCTCGATTCATGATCATTATAAAAAATCAAAAAAAAAAATTATCGTTAAGAATTTAGTAAATAAGCATCCAAATGGAAAAAGGGCCTTAGATCATGATCACTTACATTTTCATCCAAAAATCAATATTTGCATGAAAAATCGGGAAAAAATCTTTAATCGCTTATAATTCAGAAAATAAGCACCCAATAGAAAAAAGAGGCTCGATTCATGATCACTTATATTTTTATCTCAAATCGATATTTTGATGAAAAATCTAAAAGAAAACTTTAATCGTTAATAATTCACTAAATAAACGTTCAAATGAGAAATTTTAACAAAAAAATTCCACATTTTCACGAAAAATCGAAACAATTTAAATCGTTAATAAATCAGTAATTAAGCGTCTAAATTGAAAAGGTACTTAATTCATGATCATTTATATTTTCCGCAAAAAATCGATATTTTCATAAAAAATAGGAAAACATTTTTATTGTTAATAGTTTAGTAATTAAGCGTCCAAATGGAAAAGGGACTCAATTCATGATCATTTATATTTTCCGCAAAAAATCTTCCAAATGGTCTCGTTTGAATATCACTTGTCTCTGTGATATTATTGATAAATAAAGAGAGTTTTTCAACTGTTTTCTGTCTTGACAAATGATGAATTTGCACGCACTTCTATTTTAGTCTTCTTCGGTTTATTACTCCTCTTTTTTTTTGTTAGATTCTTAGAAAAGTAAGAAAATTAAGGAAAAAAATCATTTAAAAATTATAACAAATTAGTAACTTTTGTACTCTTTTTTTTTAACTTTTTGAACACAAATAACACGCGTTATTTGCGAATATATCAGCTAAAAGTAACTGAAATTAAGTTCAATGGCCTAAAATTAATTTAAAACCCCCCCAAAAAAAAGTAACAAAATTACGTTTCTTTTTTGTGATTTCTAACATAAAAACAATTTTGAATTTAGTGAATTTTTTGTACTCTTGTGTGTTTGTTTTTGTTCTCTTTCATATTTGTCATTATTTTAAAGTTAAAAGACTTTAATTTTAAGTTATTGTCTGCCACAAAGTCGCTGCCGTGTTAAGAGAGTTTTTATATGTTAAACACGGTTCTTTTACGATCATTTTTGATAATTTTTTTTGGGTTTTTGTTTTTGGAAGATTTCAAAATAATTCAAGCATTAATGTTGTTGACATTTTATAGTTGACAAGACTTTTTTTTGACTGTTAATGTGATTTTAAATATGCTCACATATCGGTCGACTGGTTACTGGAAAAATAACACAAAGAATCGTGTCATTTTTCAGTTGAAAATAATTAACAAACTTTATTTCCATTAATTTTGAAAATAATATAAATTATGAGTGGAAACATGTTATTACATATTTTTTTATAGTTTTTTTTAGATTAAAACTATAATTTTTAACGTTTTTTGTTTTTAATAATAAAAACAAAGAAAATTTTTACGATTTTTTTTGAAAACTGTTTAAACTTTCTTTGTCTTTGATCAAATATCACGATCACTTATACTTGATCAAAATATAAGTGATCATGAATGGAGACCCTTTTTCCATTTGAACGTTCATTTACGAAATTATTAACGATTAAAGATTTGTTCGTTTTTACATGAAAACAAACGACTTTTGAGCCCTTTTTCCATTATGACTTTTTTAAAGAATTAGGAAATGATCATGAATCGAGGACCTTTTTTCATCTGAAAGCTTAATTACTGAATTCCTAACGATTAAAGATTTTTTAAATTTTTGCGAGAAAATATCGCTTTTTGCGTGAAAATACAGGTGCTCACGAATCAAGGCCTTTTTTCATAAGAACGCTTATTTACCGAAATTTTCATTAAAATATCGATTTTTTTTGGTAAAAATATTAGTGATCATGATTTGAGGTCGTTATTTCATTTGGGCGTTTAATTACTAAAGTTTAACGATTTTTTTTTCAATTTTTCAAGAAATTTTCCATTTTGGGGTGAAAATATAAGTTATTTTAATAGAGGTTCTTTTTCCATTTGGACTGAATTATTAAAGGTAAAAGTTTTTTTAATTTATTATGAAAATTATGAAAATATAAGTGATCATGAATTGAAGCTCTTTTTCCATTTGGACGCTTATTTAGGAAATTCTTTACGTTATATTTCATGAAAACATAGATTTATGGATGAAAATGAAAGTGATCATGAATAGAAGCCTTTTTTCATTTGGACGCTTATTTCCTGAATAATTAACGTTTAAAGATTTTTTCGGTTTTTACATGGAAAGAACGACATAAGTGATCATCAGTCGGAGCCATTTTCCCACTTGGACGTTTATTTAATGCATTAGAAAGTGATCACGAATCGAGGCCCTTATTTACACTTATTTACTGAATTATTAACGATTAAAGTTTTTTTTTCAAAATTTCAGGAAAGTTTCCATTTTGGGGTGAACGGAATATTTAAAGTTTAAATTTTTTTTTTAATTTTCATGAAAATGTAGATTTTTTGCCATGTAAATATAGGTGATCATGAATTAAGGTCATTTTTCCATTTGGATGCCTATTTCCTGAATTAATAACGATTATACATTTTTTATTGTCAGAACATTCAAAAGATTTCTAATAAAATTCAAATCAATTGAAATTTCTCTTCTACAATTTTCATTAACTCACAGTTTTTTTCTATTAAAAACTTAAATGAGTCGAGTTCACATGACTATTGCCGACCATTAAATGTCTGTAGGAATGTGCATAGACATTCAAACGTTTATAATCACAAAATCTAATAAATATAGTGAATTTATAGTAAAACGCTTGTAATAATAGTGAAAAGAAAAATAATAGTGATTAAATTAAATGCGTGTTTTTATTCGGTGAAGGAGGAGGAAGAGTATGAATGAAATGAGTCTACCAACATGGAATTTCCGTTAAATGTCTATAGATTGTGTGAGTGTGTGTATATGTGTGTGTGAGTATGTTATACAATGAATGGAAGAACTATTTGTTCCAATTGCGGGTAAATTGTGGCATTTTGAACTACAATCAATTGAAAATTTATTTTTATTATTTTTTCAATTTATCGTTTGTTTTTTTCTTCTTCTCTTTGTTAGAGAAAACCAAAACAACAATTAGAGTGATTTAATAAACGATTAAAAAAGACTTAAATTTCATTTCTTAATACAATAAAGGAGAAAAAATGTAAAAGAAACGCAAAATGAAGGTAAAGGAAAGTTGAATTTCTTTATTTCGTTTTTTATTTTATCACGCATTATTTTTGGCGAAATGAAATTGATATTTTCTAAGAGAAGAAGAAGAAGAAGAACCTTTAATCGTTAATAATTCAATGAATATGCGTTTAAATGAAAACAAGCCTCTATTCAAGATCACTTAAATTTTCATTTTCGTGAAAAATCAAAAATAAGTCGTTTATATTTCAGCAAATAAGCGTATAAGTGCATAAAGGGTCGCAATTTATGATCACGTCCAAAAATGTATACTTTTATAAAAATGTAAAAACAACATTATTCGACAATAATTCAGTAAATAAGCATCTAAACGGATATACAACTTCAATTTATAATCTCTTTTATTTTCATCTCAAAATCGATATTTTCATGAAAAATCTAAAATCGTTAATGATTCAGTAAATAAGCTTTCAAATGGAAAAACAACTTCAACTCATGATCATTTATATCTTTATACCAAAATTAATATTTTTATTATAAGTGGAAAAGCTTCTTGATTCATGATCACTTGAATTTTCACCTTAAACATGCGTATTTTCAAGAAGATTTAAAAAAAGTCTTTAAACGTTAATAATTCAATAAATAAGTGTCCAAATGAAAAAATGATTCTGGATCAATATCACTTATATTTTCACCCAAAAATCGATATTTGCATAAAAATCGGAAAAAACTTTAATTTTAAATAATTCAGTAAATAAGCATCTCAAAGGCAAAAGGGTTTCGATTCATGTTCACTAATATCTTTACCAAAAAATCGATGACCTTATAAAAAATCTTTTAAATGAAAAAAGGGGATCGATTCGTCATCAATTATATTTTTATTTAAAATCGAAAAATCTTTAATTGTTATTATATCAGTAAATAAGTGTCCCTATCGAAAAGTGACCTCGATTCATGATTAATTATATTTTTACTAAAAAATCGTCATTTTAATGAAACTCGAAAATTTCAGTAAATAAGCGTCCAAATGGAAAAAGGGCTTTAATTCATGATCACTTATATTTTCTTCTAAATTAGGTATTTTTATGAAAAATCGAAAAATCGTAAATAATTTATTTTCTTTAAAACTCGAAAGAAATTCTAAACCTTAATAATTCACTGAAAAGCATCCAAATGGAAAAAGGACATTTATACATGATCACTTTTAATTTCATCTCAAAATCGAGATTTTCATGAAAAATCGAAAAAATCTTTAATCGTTAGTAATTCACTTAACAAGCATCTTAATGAAAAAAGGCCATCAATCCATGATCACTTATTAGTGATATATTTTAAGCCAAAAGTATATAATTTTCATAATTAAATTAAAAATATTTAATTGCTTATAATTGAGTAAATAAGCGTTTAAATGGAAAATAGGTCTCAATTCCTGAACATTTTCACTTGATCGCTTTAATTGTTTTTTTGATCATTTAAGTTCTTTTAATAATTTTTCGTGTTGATTTATGACATAATTATTAAAATTACACAAACAAACAAACAAACGAAAAAATGTCAAAAACTTTAATAAAGTGCAACAACATGTGCGTTGACAAGTTCACTGCAATAACAACAACAACAACAAAAGTGATCGTTGTTTTCAAATAATGGAAAAATGCTTTTTTAGGCTTAAAACGGAAGTTTCTCATTATGTTTTACAGTTGTCGTTTTTGTTGTTGTGTTAACACATAATAAAAATGACAAAAATTGGAAAAAATAAATGAAATTAAGTATTTTTTATCTTATTACAAAAAAAAGTGGAGTAATATTGCGTTTTTTTAGTTAAATATGACAGTTGACACTTACGTGCGTGAATGAAAGTGTCGGCATAATTTTTATGCAAACAGAAGGCGGTATTTTTTTGTTTTTGTTGTTCTCTTTTATTGACATAAATTTATGTCAGTTAGATTTTTAAATGAATATATGTGATCATATTTAGAAAAAGAGCAAAATATGTGATTACATATGTGCACTAAGACGTGTTTGATACGATTAAAGTTATTGATAAAAATTTTTAGCTTTTTTTAATTGTTATTTACAATATTTATTTATTTATTTAATATCCTTATTTTCCTCTTTTTTGAAGTGATATCATGTGTAAATATCATACATTATTAACATCTGTTAAATTACTCACGCCCTTTTTTACTTAAGTTCAAATATTTTGGATAAACAATTCACCCCCTCTATACTGTCACTGTCAGACAGTGGTAACATAACGCTCATTTTGAAAATAAATATATAATTATGGAACCACTGAATATATATTTTTTTTAGTTAATAATGTCAAGATCGTGTTAGAACCCTTGAAGTTCAAAACCTTTGATATTAGGATGACCTATCTTTGTCTCAAGACGTGCTAGGAATTTGTACTTTTAAGAACCAATTGCTTGATACTTTAGCAATAAATATATTAAATTTTATTGAAAAACATTAACCGGGTCCAAAGTTATACAAAATAGTAAATGAAAACTTTTACAAAAAATCATGAAACTTTTACTAGAGGGGACCAAGTTTCTGATAATATTTAAAGAATTTTATAAAATAATTCTATAAAAATTTGATATCTTTGGAAAGGCAATTATTCGGAGAATATCGATATCTCCATCATAAATTATTAAAATTAAATTTTTTAAATAAATTTTTCAAAAATCTAAATTTCGTTCAATTTATCGGAAAAATTTATTAAAATGTGACCTTAAATAAAATCTCTATAAATAAAGCTACTTTTACAAAATTTGAATATATCATTAACAAAATTGTTGTTAATACGGGACCATAAACTAATTCCCAATTTTTTATTTCAAAACACCCAAAATTCTTATGCGGGGAAAATTCATTTAAAAAATTGTGTTTAAATTGGTCATACTGATGTTAGAAAAAGTTTGATGGTACAAAGTTTAAGATGATGTTTAATATTTCTATGAGTGTGTGGTATTCTTGGAAAGGTAATTACATGAATAATAACAATATCTCTTTAGCAAGGTAATTAAATTAAATTTCTTTAATAAATTTTTCAAAAAATCTAAAATTTTTATTTTCGGTAAATTTTAAGGAAAATTTTATTAAGATATGAACATGAATAAAATCCATATAAATAAAGTTATTTTTTCGACATTTCAATATAATATAAACAAAATTGTTCTTAATACAGGACCATCAACAAATTCCCAATTTTTATTTCCAAAATGCCCAAAATTCCATTTCTCATTTTAAAATTGTGTTTTCTAGTAAATTGGTCACACTGACATTACAAGAGGTTTGATGGGACCGATTGTTACATAAATATTTCTATAAGTATTTGGTAATTATTTGGAGAATAACAATATCTCTTAAATAAAGTATTTAAACTAAATTTCTTTAATACATTTTTCAAAAAATCTAAAATTTTTATTTTCGGTAAATTTTAAGGAAAATTTTATTATGATATGAACTTGCAAAAAATCCATATAAATAAAGTTATTTTTACGAAATTTGAGTACAATATAAACCATATTGTTGTTAATGCTGGACCATAAACAAATTCTCAATTTTTGCTTTTCTAAAACCTAAAATTTTAATGCGGTGAAAACTTTAAAAAAAAAAATTGTGTTTTTTCGAAATTTCTGAATTTCTGGGAAAGCAGTTCCCCTGGATCCACTAGGCACTTATCCTCCAGCAAATCAATTGGAAAATACCTCAAGAATATCCATTAAAAATTTCATTTAAAAATATTCAACAGTTCCAAAGTTACAGAATTACATCCCAAATATGGTTATATGACCACTGTATTAAGTCTTTTTTCTTTAAACTTTCTTCAAATTGATTGCAATTTATATTTCCCGAGAATAAAAGATGACATGGAAAAAATAACACAACCAATTGATATTTACATTTTGATACGATACAATTCAATATCAAAAATTTCCAATCGCACACTTAAGCGATTTGTAATGCACGCCTTGCAAAAGTAGAGAAAATTGTAAAATGTATAAAAAATATATAATATTTTATGGCATTTTTGTGGTAGGAAATCATCAGGTTAGGGAGAGACACAACGGTGTCATAATATGGAAAACAGGGTCTTACAAAAAGAAGAAAATTTAGATTGCATCACAAAATTATAGTAAATTCACACCAAATAGATGTAAATCTCTTTAAAGGGGTATTTCAAAATATATGTTAAAAGTGTAATTTATTCCCGGTAATGGCTGTAAATGGTTAGTAGAATATTCGATATGGTCACGCTATTTTATGAGTGGAAAAGGGAAAGTTGTATTTTGTGTAATAAAAGAAAGTTGGTGGGGAAGGGGTGATTAATCCTGCCGTTATTATTGCAGGGGTGGGTTTTTAATAGTTAAATGTTTTTCTTTCATCCAAGAAGATTTTAATTTATTGTTAATCTTGATAATTATTTATGTAATTTTTGCAAATATTTATAAATTAAACATTAAAGAAGAAAATTGTTAAGAATTATTTTTAAAAGGAACATTAATTGCAAAATAAACGAAAAATCTCATTTGAAAAATGAGATTGTCTTATATATATTTTGGGGGAAAGAGGCTTAATTGTTTATGTTAAATTGAAAAAAAGAGGGAAAATAGAGTTTAGATATTAATTTTAGATATTTAAATATGACAGTGTCCAATGAGAATGACCAAATCGATATTTTTTGGATATAATTCTTTAACTTTTGAACCGTTATATTTATCTTAATAAAATATCACTTGGTTAAGGGTGAGGTATTTTGAAGTTGATCTGGAGGAATTCAAGTACCTATGAAATAGAGCTTCAACGACTTGGATGCCTAACTTTGTATCGTAACGTCTCAGCATTCGTGTGTGAATACAAAATCCAGCTTCCGATAATTTCTTGCTTAATTGTTCCCGACAAATTTCTCAAGAAACTGTTTTACTCCACTAAACGTAGGACGTAGGAAAGACTAGAGGGTGAGGTAATCCCCATACAAAGATAATAAAAATCATTGAATAAAAAACCATTTTCAAATTTGGTCCCAATATTTTTCTCTAGAAACTACTTTTCAAAATATTGGGCGGATAGTGTCAGGGGGAGAGTTAGCCCACATACAAAGCAAATTTTGATCATCGAATATTTAAAGAGATTTTCGAATTTGGTCCCAATCACTTTATGAAGGAACTATTTTGCTTGGCCCCCATACAAAGAAAATGTTGATAATCGGGTATCTAAATCACCACTACACCGAGAGTTTTCAAATTAAGTTAAACTGGACAGAAAGAAGGGCGGATAGGTTTATGGGCAGAGGTGTCCAACCTATAACGGCAAAAGTTCACAAATTCGAACCTAAATACTTTCTCAAGAATTTGTTTTACTGATTAAAATATAGGACGGATGGGATCAAGGGGAAAAGATACTCCCCTACAAAGCAAATGATTATTATCAAATATCTAAAGAACTATAACAGCAAGAGTTCTCAAAATTTGGTACCAATCACTTTCTCGAGGAACTATTTTAGTGAACAAAATTTAGAACCGATAGGACCAGGGGAAGGAATATCCCCCATACAAAGGAAACAATGATTATCGAATATCTAAATAACTAAAATTTGTTTCCAAACAGTTTTACTGAACAAAATGTAGGACGAAATGCAAATATTATACAAAATTTTAGAACGGACAGGGCCATGGGGCATTTGACAAAATGCTGAGGGGAATGTTTTTACAACAAAGCGCAACGGATGAAAGCTAATAAAATATAAAGTTCATTCATAAATCACACATTACAAGCTTCTTTGCAACAACATACTACAACATATACTTTTCAACTACCAGGGGAGTTGAGTCCTCACAATCTATGTTTTTTAAATTAACTCTTATTTGTTCGTAATTTGTTTTTCCTTTCCAAATAATGAATCCACTCAGCGGACAAATAAAGTCTCAAATTTCCAAATTTAAACTTAAAAACAAAATTATATTCCTTTCAAATAACTTTTGTTTGTCCATTAATCAAACAAATTAACCCAAAAACAACAACAATAACAAGAAGAAACAAATTGTAACACGTTCTCATCTGACAGATGTTTGTGTTTGTGTTGTAATTGTATCTGTAATGTAAAGTTACATTACATGTTACACATGTAATGTAAAAAAATTGTGAAAAAAGAGCGTATTGAATCCATATGTTGCAATTTAGAAAGTTATCAGCAGACAACAAACGTTTTCTTTTTAGGTTAAGTTTTGCAAAAACGTAAAAAACACTTCCGTTTAATCTAATTTTGTTTTCGTTTTTTATTTATTTATTTCCATCTCCCCTTTTCTGGTACAAAAGAAAAAATAAACAAAGTTTCCTTTAAATAAATTTCCTTTGATTTTTCCATGTTTTTGATCATAAATTTGATTTTGAACATGCAAAAGTCCAACAGAGTTCTAAAGGAATCGAATGATGGGAATGTCTGGAATTTCAAGGAAATTCAATGCCAAAACTCAAGATCATTACAATATCTTCGTGCCATTTCATTCCAAGAATCATGTCCAAAACTATTAATTAGTATCGGACACAGAACTTAACCTTGTCAAACATCTATTCCAACTTCAAACTGGTTCTTGTCTCAGACACAGCGACATCGTGTCTGAAATCTTTCTAGCAAAGCCCTACAAATAATTATAATCTATGCGATTCCCGGTTTTTTCGAAGTGATAAAAAACCTCTCAAATAATTCACTTCACAAATATTCATTTTTCAGAACGTTTTTGTTGAAAAGAACATTATCTAGGCACTCGTGTTAAACTCACACTTTATTAGCTCTACCTGTCCCAAAGGACTTCCTCGCCTTGAGGCGAGTTCACAAAATCCTCGATTTTAATATAAAGTTTTAAATTAAAGATCTTTAATAATAAAATTTTCATTGAAATCGTGCAAGAAGTAATAAATTAAACTCCATTTCAATAATACTTCGAACATTGAACGAGAGCTAAACCATTTACAGTTCCAATTTCCATTTTTTCCTCCAATGCATATCTAATTTTTTTAATTCTTCTCAATACTGGAACACGCAGTTGTGACATTATCATGTAGTCAGATATAACAACTACAGATTCCGGCAACGTTAACTTTTCTCATTTTCAATATTGTAAGTCAGCTTTGCAAAGCACCATCCAAGGCTTTGGCGTCAAGGGAAGGGAATCGTCTGTAATTGATGGTTTAATAGAAGACCTGAATTGGTGACTATTGATAGATTAAAAGATTAATGTAATCAACATATTAAGTTCTATACCAATCGCGTTTCAATGTGTCGATTGAAATGGTGTTCAAAAGAGAGCAAGTTATATGCCGTAATTCGTTAAAACTTCCAATACAATTTGACCGAGATTTGTCATGATGAAGGATTATATTTTTTGTCTAGTCGAATCAATTATCTTTGGTGATGAAGGCTGCGATCTTCTTCGATTTCAACAGCTCTCAGTACAAAAACCCTTCCGATCAGATTTAGCGCAATATCTTTGCTACTTGAATATTTGTCACCCTGAATATTTGTTACCTCTGATCATCTTATCTAAGCTCATAATACAAAATTCACATCCCGAACACATCAAATACAGGCCATTGCATTTTTTATCGGGGATCAGGCACCCCGCAACTATAATACTTTTGCCTTCATTTTTAAGTTTCTATTAAGCTTTGTCATGCTCTGTCTTTAAATTTTGTAAAAGTTGCAGTTTACAAATAATTTTGCATATTACGAGTGACTGCATTCCAAGTTCTCCAACCATACGAACGGATAAATTTTAAATTCGTATTTCAAATTTCGTAAGAAGAGATAGACGGCATCCTGTTTGATTAGAAAAGCTTGTCGTGCCTTTAGCAAGTAACTACCATAACTCTCTTCTGATCCATCATTTGTAGTTTTAATACCCCCATGATAATAGAATTGACACTGTTACGAAATTCACGTACCTTCCCGAAATGTTGTGTATGTCAGACTCTCTGAATCTCTCTATTTCATTTAACAACACTACATGAGCAGTATGCAATTGAGATAGCACTCCAAATCACATCGTGATTTAGTCGTTAGAAGGCCTTTTGAAATCTATAAGATTTGAAAAAATCGCTGGTTCTTCATTTGATTGATCTATGGAGAACTTTGGCGTACTTTTAAAATGCACCATTCACTTTATTCGGTTGCTTGTGTGGATGTTACTATTAAGGAGTTATATGTCTGATTAAACATTTATCATTGCAATTTTCACAGCAATTAAGTTCCGGTTGAGCTCGCAGAATGAGCATCGAAGATGGTTCTATAAACTGAAGAAAAGTAACAGGACTATAGGATTCTTTTTTAGGGAGATTGAAGCGAAGCTCGAATCTCGGTGATCGTGGTTAGGATAGATCAGCCCATATAGTGTTGAGGACTTATATGAGCGAATTTAAACCCTAGAGATATCATTCGTATCATGATAAAGATAAAATAGATCAGGCAGACGCAGACAGAT